>JAADXL010000392.1:0-29568 GCA_023337755.1 Pythium aristosporum | reverse complement strand
GTGTCGCGCTGTTTACGGGGACGCCTAAGGGCAGTGGCAGATATCAAGCAGTCAGGCGCGTGGGAAGGCCCACGTTGAAGTGGTGGATCAGCGGCTTTTGACAAGTCGGCGAGATCAGGTGGACCACTTTCATTCAGGCTTAGTGCGCTAGTCTAGGAATCTCGCGCGTGTTCCTCGTCCCACGGTCTTCCCCAACCGCGGAGGGGACGAGAACATCACTGGCACATGACAAGGTATCGCCATTCACAGAGCACCCAGAGGAATCAAAACTACTGACTGTACAATGCGCTAGTGTAGTACAGTACGTACGGCTATGGCGGTGAGTTCCCTCCAGCTGAAGGAGGTGAAGAGTCTGGACGCGACGAAGCTGTCGTCATCGCGACCGTCGCTGCCATGCCTACCATGGACGACGCTCTCGCGCTCCGCTGTGGCGACGCCGACGACGGAGGTGTCTGTATCGAAGCATTTGCGGCAAGTGCCGCGTCGACGTACCCGCGAAGCCGTTCGCCGCATAAAAAGTGCTTGAAGATGGCGCTCCGCACTTTGAGAAACTCGGTGCGGGAGGCAATCGGATGCGAGACGTACCGGAAGCACATTCGGCCTTGAGACGGAACGGTATTCGTCTGGTACATGGAGTAGAGCACGAGCACTGTCGAGCGCTCGCTCTCGATACGGATCATATCCATTGGGCAGCTCATGGAGAGATCCACGAGCGCACGCAGGAGCATCTTATCGTCGTCACGCTCAAAGTCCACCTCAAAGTCGACATGGTCCACAGCCAGTGGACTCACCACGTTCAAGTACCCGAGCGACGTGTACACACGGCGTCGGTCCACGGCAACCAGTCGGTCTAGCATCTCGCCGAGATTCTCCATGTCAATCAGCATGCGATGCACAGCCATGATAATCTTGAGTCGGCACGTCTCGTAGTTCTTGGGAAAGTACTGCAAGACGCGGTGCGCCTGGGTGCTCATCACAAATTGGTTCGCAATCGCCAAGTGGAACAGCACGAGCTGGTACTTGAGGTCCTTGCGCTTGTGGAGCGGAATGTAAATCGAAAACACTTCCATGCCAATCTCCACAAGCAGGGTCTCGAGCGCATCGTCTTGAATCTCTACGGCGTCCGCCACATCTTCGTGGCGCACAGTCGAGACAAAGTCAAACTCGAGCACGCCCGTGGTCGGGAGCCGGTCAAAGAATGTGTAGTTCAAGTGGATCGCCTTGCGGTTGTAGCTAGCGTTGCGCCAGTTGAATGCCCTCCCGTACTGAGACGCGTCCGTGCGTCTTGGGTGGCGTTCAGCCGCGAGTGCATTCTCGTGGGCGTTGAGGATCGCAAACCAAATGGCAAGCTTGCGCTGCCCGCGGTCGCCCAGGTTGAGCATCCAACGGCCCGTCGGATTGGCCGTCGTGAACTGGATCGTCGTCACGCTGAAGGAATCGATCAGGCGACGCTGTTCCAGCGGAGTCAAATGGCGCTGCAGAAACCGGTACACGCGATCGCCGTCCAGAAGACACTGCCACAGGCGACCGACAATCTCGACGACATCGATCACACCACGCAGCTTCTCGACAAAGAGATCGGCCAAGTCGGTCGTGAGGTAAAAATCGTTTACGGCAAGCGCAAGCAGACTCGCCTTCTCGCGAGACGAAAAGCCTCGCTCGATAATGCGGATCAACGCCTCACAAGACGTCACAGTGAGATGCGGCGTCACGCGCATCGGCGGGGGCGAAAAGCTCACGCTCGTGTGGAAGACGCCATAGTCTCGTGGAAGCATCCACGGCTTATTGGTCAATGTCTCGACCAGCGTCTTGCGGCATTCATCGACCGAGAGAGCCGTGGTCACCGGTTTCTTGGGGTTACGATCGTCAATAAACGAGAGCTCCGACAGCGAGCACGTCCTGTCCTGCAGTGCTGCATCCACAAGTTCGCTCGCGACGGCAAACGCATAGGGCGAGGCGCCTGTCGAAAGCGTAAATGGCGACAGCATCGAGGGCACCATGCGATCAAAGATTGGATCCTTCTCGCCACTGGGTGACTCAATATCATGGGCCGCAACGTGAAACTCACACGGTGAGCCGAGCGACACGGTCCGCAGTAGAGCCTTGGCACCCGTGGCGCCAATCGGATTGTCTTCGAGGCGAAGATGCAGCAGCGACCGGTTCGTGCGGAGATAAAACGCAAAAGCGATCGCACTTCGACCGCCCAGATTGTTGCGCGAGAGGTCGAGATCCGTTAGTGTCGCATTGCATGCCAGCGCCGACGCGAGCTGCTCGGCGCCAGCGTCCGAGAACCGGTTCATCGCGAGGTTGAGCTTGCACAGCATCGTGTTAGTGCGCAGTGAGCGACCGACCGCGATCGCGCCGCTCTTGCAAATCTTGTTCCACGAAACGTCGAGCTCGACGACTGCACATGACGGCTGCGAGAGCATGTCGCCAAGCAGCCCACCACACAAGACACCGATCGTATTGTAGGCCATGTTGACAACTCGCAGTGACCGGTGGGTCTCTATCGCGCTCGTGAGCGGTGCGACGGCGTCTGTGCCTCCGAGCTTCGTGTGGGACAAATCGAGATGTGTGAGCTGCGGACACACGCCCAGAAAAGTGGCGATTTGAGCACACGCCGCCACGCCCAGGTCGTTCTGGCTCAAGTTGAGGACGCGCAGGTCATTGCCGCGGCGTCGAGAAGAGATCGGGGTTGCTCCTCGACTAGACCCTCCACTGGAGAGCGGTCGCAGTGGGGGCGAGGATACTGAACCTTCCGCCGTCGCAGCTTCCAGCGATTCGAGCAACGGGATGATCGACGTGTCGGTGAGTCGATTATCGCTGAGATCCAAGACGTGAATCGACTGGAAATGCTGGAGCGATGTCGAAAGCGCATCCATTTTGGCGTCGCCGAGACCAAAGTGGTGCAAGTGGAGTGCTAAATGGTGCTTCTTGGTCGCGTACGTGCCGTCGCGGGCCGGCACGAGGTCGTCGTGCTTGGTGTGGCGCTCGTGGACGGCCTGCACAAGCGTGGCCACGAGCGTCGAAAGTTTTTTCGTGGCGGTCGGGAGAGGAAGAAGCCGTTTTCTTGTGAGTGCTGGCACTTCGTGGATCCGGGAGAAAATGGGTTCGGGAAGGATCTGCTTCTTGGCACACTCATGGTAAAAAAGTGACCGAGGCGAGAGTCTCTCTAGCGCTCGCATCTCGTCGTCACTGGTCTCATCGTCACTCTCGTGGTGGGGGATGATGGTGGGATGCTGGTCAGGAGACGAGATGGTCTTGTGGAGTTCCGACACTTGGAGCTTTTTCCACTTCTTGAAGAGGTTGTGCTTGTCCGCATAGTATTGGATCTGGCCATCGTTGGTTGTGTGGCGCTGAATCTCCTTAATAATTCTATCCGAAAAAACCAACAGTCACGTTTCCCACAATCACCAAACAGTTAGTTGAGGTTGCACGTACTTTCTCGTGTGCGGCAGTCTCGGAATGAGCTGAGGCGAGTTGACGATATGCGGTGCGTACAGTGACGCACCGCGCTCGCGCCCGAGCGTCATGGCAGCAGCCACTCCATTCTCCTCGCGGCGTGTCGAGGCATCGTCGACAACATATTTGGCACCAATGGACGCCAAGTACCCTTGCTGCCGCTTGGCCTCCAGCAATTGCATGTCCCGCTTGCGCAAAAGCCCTTCGGCCGTTTCGAGCTGCGTGTCAAAGTGCATCCGCGTGAGCTCGTCGTCATCGACGCGCGGGTGGCCGTTCACTGGCGCCGACTGGGTCGCGTTCTGAAACCGCTTCTCGACCTCCCACTTCACGGTCGTCGTCGCGGCCATCACGGCGTCAACGGCCTCTGCTGTTGGCATGGAGCTAGTAGCCGGTGGAGAGATGACCTGCAGTTTGCTGGTACTTTCCCTTGTATCGTAGAGCGCTTCGAGGCGAAGGCTCGGGTACATGAACTTTTCAAGTTCGCCGTGGATCACGGCGCGCCACTTGTTGTCCTTGGTCTCGTACGCACCAATGGGCTGCCGTGGCTCGGGCTTGGGTGGCTGTCCCTCATCGTTGGTCAGTGCTAGCTTAGAGAGCGCAGCATTTTCTTCACCTTCCAGCGTCGCCGCGAGCCGAACCGCGGCGTTTCTTCGCTGGCGGCTTTGGATCTTGCGACGCTGGTTGGCGGCAATGAGCTTGAGTTTTGATGCGCTCTGCAGCGTCAGACCGCCGGGCTTCTTTACGCCTTGCCTTCCTTGCACAATCAATGAAGGTTCTTCCTGTGTCGTATCATCACCCACGACTTCCTGTCTCGCAGGTGCATTCGAGTCGGTGGAATCGATGGCTACGCCATTAGCAACGATCACAAGCGGCGAAGGGGATCGGACCTTGAGCAAACGGATCGACGCAGACGACGCGAGCGGCGGCGGCGCTTGCTCTGTGCGCTTCATAGCTGTCTTGTGAGAAGTATGATAGTGATGGAGGTCCAAATTTGGATTGGACTTGATGGGGACGAATATGAGAGAGTGATGGAGTGAGGAGAATTCCATGCTTTGCTCCGTGATGGATCGTGAGGAAGCTGGGCTGGCTCCGGTTTTCCTCCCTCACACAACCCAAGACACCCCAGCAAAGAGATAGATAGAGAGATCGAACCACGCCCATCTACCCATGCCAATCACTCCCAAGCGTGCGCTTGTATTGGGCGTCGTGGCCGTGCTTGTAGCAGCCGCGATCGTTGCGATCGTTTTTGCTTCCATCGGCAGTCGTGACAGCAAAACGACGACCAAGGAAAAAGGCGGCAGCAGCAGCGGCACCAGCGGCAACAAAAAGCCCAGGGCGCCACTGGGACATGGCTTGCCTCTACGCACTGCGTCTGGCTCGAGCAGCTTGGACGACGAGATTCCAGACGAGACGACGGACCCGACGACAGAAGTGTACTCACTCTCAGCTCTCGCGATCGGGGACTGGGGCCGCACGGTCGCCAAGGACGGCGGTTCGTGCTGCCAGCGGCGCAAAAGCTTCACGGTGCTCGACTACAACGCTATGGAGTACACGGCGTCGCTGCTGGGGCTTGCCGCAGCCCAAATCACGCCCAAGCCCTCTGTGATTCTCGGCCACGGCGACAACTTCTACTGGACGGGGCTGCAGTCGGCGAGCGACCAGGCGTACCGCTTCATGGAGACGTTTGAGTCCAAGTATAATGACGCGGCACTGCAAGGCATCCCGTGGGTCAACGTCGTGGGCAACCACGACTATGGCGGCGCGAGCTTTGTGTGCTCGCAGGGGGACGTTCCGGCCAAGTGCGGCTCAACGGCCGAGTTGCTGGCGAGTCTGGCACAAAAGTTTACGCTCCAATCTCAGTACGTGAGTCCCAACGACAATCGGTGGCAAATGCCCGCGCGGTTTTTCACGCACCAACTGCGCGATCCCGTGTCGGGCATGACGGTCGAGATCTTCAACATGGACACGAACGATGCCGAGTCCCACGGCGCGCGCCAGATTTGCTGCCAGTGCTATGGGTACGCCGACGGCAACGACGACAAGTGCGAGGACGTGGACCGCGACCACCCGTTCTGCGCCGGCGGCGACGGGCAGATGTACGACGCGTGCATGAAGCAGCTCAAGACGTGGGCCATGGAGACGCGCGGGCAGCTCGAGGCCGCCGCCAAGGCGTCGAACGCGACCTGGAAGATCGTGAACACCCACTACTCGCCGTACAACCACTATGGGCCCGAGCAGACGTCAGCGTGGCGCGACTTGCTCACGGGCTTGGGCATTAATGTGTTTTTCTATGGCCACACGCACGGCGAGAAGCACGACTACGCCAAGCCGCTGCGCACGCACTTTATCGAGAATGGCGCGGGCGGCGGCATCCAGAACGAGTCGCCCAGCGGCATTCCGCCGTACGCGCAAGACTTCGTCGAGAACGTGTGGGCGGCCGGCCACTATCCCTACGGCATCTTCGCGCTTCGGCTCTCGCCCACGTGGGCGCAAGTGCAGTTTCTCACGTTTGACAAGACGTGGGTCATGCAGAAGGAGCTCGCGGCCTCGCGCGTGGGGGGCATTGCGGCCAAGCACTGCTGGTTCATTCCCCGCCACGGAGGGCGCGGCCGGCGATGCGCCACCGACAGCGGCGATGCGTGAGAGGGGAGGCGGGCGGTCATGAAGGTGGGAAATTAAACAGTGGGACTGCAACGTAGGTACATGTTGAAGAGAGAAAGAAACAAACAAAAAGTGGAAAGAAACCAAGATAAAAAACAGAAAGAAACCAAGCTGGACGCAAGCTGACTGTTTTATTTTAAATTTGTAGGGTTCAGCGGCTGAACAAAAAATCTCAGAGACAATCCAGTCACTGGCTGCGTTAGTTGTGGCAGATTTCTTTCAGCAGCTGAATCGGCGAAAAGTCATCAGTACCGTACGTGTAGCCTACAGGGAGCCTCCAAATGTGTGGAGCGAGATGCCTGTACATACCGGGACGTAAATTTCCGGCAACGCCAGGATGTGTCGCGCGAGGATAAAAAACTGGTTTGTTCTTTTTTGTTGTTGCACGAGCTGACAGCACCCAACTGCAAACTGGAATGTTGAAGCCACTGGAGCAGTTTCTGCAAACTCAACTACCTCCTATAACGAATACGCAAACTTCTGAGGCGACCAGAAGCCATTGATTCGTGGAGCAAGGCAAGCGAACTCTCTCTAGAAGCAGATAACCTCGGGGCTTTTGTCACTTAAGGAGATGGGCATATAAAAATGCAGAGGTGGAAGAGAAATGATCTGGTCGGCACATTTCACTTCGCTACGATTGGGCAGTTCCCTTCCCTTGGCTGACTGCCGACGCAAAGAAACATCCACCAAAATGGGACGTGGGGAAACCTTTCCCATCATACCCTTCTTTTCAGTGGCTTCTTATAAAATTATATACCCTTTACAACAGATACCCAGTTGTTCAAAATGATGGTATGCATACTGTTTATATATGCATAGTATAAAGCATTACCTGTATTAAATGATGCAATGAGGGAAACACTGACACCGATGTTTCTTGGAATGGCGCGTGTGAACACGCAGCTGCATGTGTGGGAGGACTCTCCCTGCTCCATGCTCCTCCTCTCCCAAGTCTCCTCCAAGTCGCAGCTCCTCGTCAGTGGATCAGTAGCCACGACAAGTCGCCAGCGCCAGTGGCCGATGCCATTTGTGAAGTCCCACCGCTCCCATCAAGACCCAAGCGGATAAGACCTTCTCCATTCTTGGAGCACGCTCACCACCACAACACTACTATATACACAGCACGAGAAACTCGCAGCCATCCACGATGATGATGGCCATGCAGGCAACGAGCAGCATGCTGGACCGCACGTACGCGCAGCCAAAGCAGGCGCCGCTGAACGAGCCACGGCGCGCGTCCGTCTCGGACAAGTGGGCCATGCGCCGGTGGTCGCTGCGTGGCACGGCAGACACGCGCGGCAGCAGCAAGACAACAGCGCGTAGCAGTCTGGTGGCCACGCCACCCCCACCGCCTCCGTCCGCGCCAGCAGTCACCGCTGTGAATGAGAGCGACAAGGAGAAGCGCAAGCGCAGCCGCAGCGTCGACTTGTCGCCGATGCAGTCGAGCCTCAAGAAGGCACCGGGCGCGCTCACAGCCAAGCTCACGCAGTGCGTCGAGTCGCTGGGGCTGCGCGACGCGCTCCATCGGTACAAGGCCCACAAGAAGCACATGAACGACCTGGAGAATAACGAGGCCGACCACTCGTTCCCCCACCATCCCCACCACGACAGCAAGGACCGCCGCGTGCACTTTCCCTCGAGCGCTGCCCACTTCAAGCAAGTCTACGAACGGCCCGCGACGACCAAGGACGAGAAGCGCGCGTACCACTACTCGCGGCAAGAGCTGTTTGACATGGTCATTGACGCCAAAGAATCGTTCGCGCGCGAGACGCGGTTCTCGTCCCAGCCCGAGCACACGGTCTTTGAGCAGGGCTTCCTCACGTTGCCCAATGAAAAGCATCTCTTCCACCACAAGCGGTACTACTGCCTGCTCACGCAGCGCGAACTGCTGTGCTTCGCGTCGCCCGCCCACGCCGCCAAGCGCACGAACGTCAAGTACAGGATCCCCATTCTAAAGGTCCAGGAGTGCTCGACCATGTCGACACAGGCCAAGATCGCGGCCTTTGGCGCCCATTTGCCGACGACCATGTCGCTGATGTTCTTCGTGACCCGTGCCGACGGCACGCGCGTGCTGCTCGCGGCCGAGACGCGCACCCTGAAGAAGAGCTGGGTACACACGCTGCAGCGGCTCACGCAGGTGCGCGAAGTGCTGCCCGCCTGTGTGCTGCGGCAGACCTCGGCCACGGCGACATGCACGTCGGAGGACGACTCGCTTTCCTCCTCGAGCTCGGATGAGGACGAGGAGAAGCAGGAGACGCCAGAGACGAAGGAGGACAAGGCGGACAACGCCGCTGGGTGCTGTGACTGCACGGACTCTGTCGGCAATCAGCGAGTCGCCTGCGCAGCGATATAACGATACGAACCTCCTCAGCACGAGGTAGTACTAGGTCGTAGTGAACTAGGCATCGCCATGTACCAATAGAACACCAGTACTACCAAGTCTCGGGTTCTCCATTTCCATCTCTTTCACAGCTCAAGACTTCAACTTGGAAATGAGAAATCGACATTTTCGACAGTCGATTGTTTATATTATCGACACATGGCCCCCGATAACCAAAACCCTGACTTTACAGACCACACTCGACCTATACTAGTATCTACTCCGTTTAAGGATGGAATGTGAATGTCAGTAAAATAAGGGATTGGTCCGCCAGTCAAAAAGATTTTCTCTCTCTGGGTTGAAGTCGCACTTTGGGTTTCTCCGTCAGGTCGAGCAGTATGAAGATCTTTTACGCGGCCTCGCTCGCGCTCGCGGTCTGTGCGTCCAGCGCCCGCGCCGCTGCCACGCACGCGCCAGTGTTTCTCCCTGATGCCTTCTTTGGCCGCGTGGCCACGACGGGGGACTGCCACTCGTTCCACGCCGAGGACGCATGTGTGAAGAACCACTGCCTCTGGTGCCGCTCGGCGGCCGTGCCGTCGGCGTGCTACACGCAAGACGAAGCCGACCAGCTCCCACCGGCAGTGTTCGAGTGCGACAAGTCGGGCGGTGCCACCTGGACCATCGAGAAAGTGCCGACCAACGTGGGTGCGCTGTTCACTGCCTGGTCGCGCGTCCATGGCAAGCAGTACGCAACGCCGATCGAGTTCGAACTGCGCCGAGCCGTGTTTCAGGAGAACGCGCAGCTCGTCGCGAGCCACAATCGCCGCAACGACAAGTCGTTCACCATGGAGCTCAACCAGTTTGCCGATCTCACGTGGTACAGTTCACCATGCCATGGGTTTTCTCCCCTTGAAGGATCATGGCTTGCTAAGACAGAGATTTTTATTTCTGCAGGGCCGAGTTCAAACAGTGGTATCTTGGGGCGCCGCAGAACTGCTCGGCGACGCACACGAGGTACAGTCCGAGAATCGGGGTTGGTTGTCGTGGCTAAGTGTGAGCTGACCAGCGTGATATGATTCTGTATAGTTCGCCTTCCGTGGGATCTTTTGGGGACGACATCCCGGAAGAAAAGGACTGGCGCACGCAAGGCGCAGTGACGCCCGTCAAGAACCAGGGCAAGTGCGGCTCGTGCTGGACCTTCTCGTCGACGGGCTGCCTCGAGAGCCACAACATTTTGAAGCACGGCAAGACGGCGCTGCTCTCGGAGCAGAACCTGTTGGACTGTGCGCAGGCGTTTGACAACCACGGCTGCAACGGCGGGCTGCCCTCTCATGCCTTTGAGTACATCCACTACAACGGAGGACTCGACACGGAGGAGACGTACCCATACGAGGCCAAGGAAGGCAAGTGCAAATTCAATACCTACCACGTTGGTGTCAAGGTGGACGCGGTCGTCAACATTACGTCACGCAATGAAGACGAGCTCAAGGCTGCTGTGGGCTCGACCGGCCCCGTGAGTGTCGCGTTCCAGGTCGTGTCCGACTTCCGCTTTTACAAGTCGGGCGTGTACGAGTCCAAGGAGTGCCGCTCGGGCGAGCAGGACGTGAACCACGCCGTGCTCGCCGTGGGCTACGGTACGGTAGATGGCAAGAAGCACTGGATCGTCAAGAACAGTTGGGGTGCGAGCTGGGGCATGGACGGCTACTTTGAGATCAAGCGCGACGAGAACATGTGCGGCATCGCCGACTGCGCGTCATACCCAGTCGTCGCGTGATCCAACCGTGGAGCCAGTGGCGCTCGACATCGAGAACGGTGGAGTGAATGAGTGGACGTCGACAGAGAGAGAGAGAGAGAGAGAGAGAGAGACCAAGAGAACGACCGCGTACTGTACGTTTTGACATCCCACAATGCATGCATCCCGTGATTTGCTGGAAGGCGTCCGGTTTCCCTCTCGGGCGTGTGTGACAGAAAACGCGAGAAGATCCATTAGCGGATCTTTTCATTTGCCTGACCATCACTCCTGATTCGAAACCCCCGTGAGGACTTGGAACAGCTGTGGCCTATTTACTGGCGGTTTCCAAAACAAGGTGATACAGAGGAGAGGCGACGTCTATCTATGCAGTGGCAATATCGCCTAATAGCGGAGCACTCGAGCGAGAGGTCATCCCTCTCGGTCTGTGGTCCAGAAAAGTCGTCAGCGCTTCCTCGCCCAACACCACGCGCCCTCTGTACTCCATCAGCTTCAGCAACTGGCGTCGCCCCTTTGCATTCTCCTTCCACAGAATCCAGAGAGGGAAGATCGCGCTCCTCCACTTTCCAGTTAGACGTCCCTGCGTTTCCAGTTAGACCGTCGCCTTCCAGTTAGACCACTTCCCGAAGCGTCTAAATCCTCCAGGAGATCATCCACCAAGATCTCAGCAAGCATGGGCAAGAACCACTACGCCGCGACCGAAGGCGAGACGCTGCCGCTCAAGGGCGCTCCGTACGAACGCGCGCCGCCTCGTCGCATGCCGCTCGACGCTGCGGCCCAGCGCGCGCGCCGAAAGCTCCAGTACGCCTGCGCCTTCTCGCTGCTCTTTATGTTTGCCGAAGTCATTGGTGGCTTCCTCGCGGGCAGTCTGGCCATCATGACGGATGCCGCGCACTTGCTCTCGGACGTGGCGGGCTTTCTCATCTCGCTCTTTGCGATCTGGGTGCAGACGCTGCCGGCGTCGTCGCGGCTGAGCTTTGGCTTTCAGCGCGCCGAGGTCATTGGCGCCATCACGAGCGTGCTCGTCATCTGGGTGCTCACGGGCGTGCTCGTGTACGCTGCGATCGAGCGCTTTGCCGAGTGTCTCGCGCCCAACCCGGTCGAGCGCGTCAACGGCAAGCTCATGTTTATCGTCGCGTGCATTGGGCTCGTCGTGAACCTCATCTTGATGCAGATTCTGGGCCACGGCCACTCGCACGGCGGTAGCGGCCATGGCCACTCGCACGGCGGTGCATCGGCCGCCAAGGAGAACCACGGCCACAGCCACGGCCACGGCCACTCGCACGGAGAAGCCGCATCCGCAACGAAGAAGAAGAAGAAGGTGAAGGCTGCCAACGGCCACGGCCACAGCCACGGAGGCAGCGACCACGAGAGCGACCACGGCCACGGCCATGGCCATGGTGATGTCGAACTCGGCAACGGCAGCAAGAAGAGCGACAAGACCAAGTCGCACCAGCTCGAGAACCTCAACATTCAGGCCGCCTACATCCATGCGCTGGGCGACTTCCTGCAGAGCATTGGTGTGTGCATTGCCGGCGCCTTGATTTGGTACAACCCGTCGTGGCAGATCGCCGATCCGATCGCGACGTTCCTCTTCTCCATTCTCGTGCTGGGCACGACCATTGGCATTGTCAAGAGCAGCGTTCACGTGCTCATGGAAGGCACGCCCGAGGGCATTGACGCCACGGAGATTGAGCAGGGTCTGCGTGCATGTCCGTCGATCGTGACGACCCACGATCTCCACATTTGGTCGCTCAGCGCCGGACTGCCGTCGCTCAGCGTGCACGTGATCTCGGACGACACGGAGGTCGCACTCCACGAGGCACAAGAGTATTTGCTGAGCCAGGGCATCACCCACACGACGATCCAGGTCGAACGCCCGTCGACCATGTACCCGAACGACTGTGCTGTCGGGCTCTCTTGCGGACAGGACTCGCCCCACCACGATTAGAGCAACCGCCGTTCGAATCACACCAGGCTGAGAGGAGTAGAGAGAACGAGAGAGAATGGAGAAGGAGCATGAGCATATAAGAACATCGTACTTATGGTGAGACCACGGGGGATACTATCTCACGTTCATTCCAGTGACGCAAAAAAGGCGTCGAGCTTGGTGGCATCGTCCTCGGGTTCTTCCGGTGTGCTTGGGTCGAACTGCGCCTCGAGCTGGCGGCCGTCGAACCAGCGATGGTGCATGCGCTGGCGACACTGGATCGCGCCGGTGAGCGTCTCGTACCGGATCATCACGGCGCCGGTCGGAAGGATATGGACCTACAGCGTGCATATGATTGAGAATGGAATTAAAGATAATTGGATCGACATCAGGAGCATGAGGCCAGTCATAACGCACGTGCTCGACGCGGCCGTGCTTGCCACATTCTTGACGCATGTCATCCTCGAGCTCCGTGAAAAACTGGGCCGCATCGTCGTGTGGTGCCAGCGGATCCCACACGTGGTGCAGGATCACAGACCGAGACGGCACGAAGCTCAGCTCGGGCGTGGCTGTTTCCTCTTGTGTCGCTTGTGTCTCCGCTGCCGACTGGTCGTCAGGGGATCCTTTTGCCTGCAACAACTCCGCATCGAAGAGCCTCTCGGCGACAGCAACAGGGACGGGGTACTTTTCCTGCTCGCGGTCTGTGCTGTGCGTGGGTTCCTTGGCACCCGAAAACTCGGCCTCGGTCGCACTGGCCGTTCGGGTCCATGGAGCGTCACTGGTCAGTAACCGTTTGCCGTTCTCTCCACGACATGAAATCGCCAATGGCAGGGCTGGGTAGCTTCCGTTCAGGAACAGTATTCACTACGTACGTGAGAAGCACGCCCGGCTTGATCTCCAAATGGTTTAGCTGGACAAAGAGAGACCAACCCAACCCGGACCTCGTCAACACCTCAACGCCCACAGGTTCCCACACAGAGAAGACGCATTGCCCACGGTACCCGCTCCACGGCCTTGCGCATCATGTTGTGCGACGCAAACGTCACGAGCGCGTCACCCTGCGAGTGACGAAGCCCGTGAGACAGCTGAGACCTCCTGTTCGGCGATCAAGCCCATAGTGATACTTTGAGACCGCCGCGCTCGTCTTGGTAGAACTTGGTACGTCGGACTTTGCCAATCCTGGCACACAGGGTTTCTGCCATCACCTCGGATTCTGTGAATATCGCTGCTCGATGCCCGATCGTACTGTATCACCACCAGCGTACCGAGTTGCTTGCAGGCCACGTAGGTCGTGAGCCCCGTGACGTACACGCTCGTGTTCTTGAGGTTCTGCGAGCCGGCGGCCGCTGACTTGCGGCGCGATGCGTGCTCATTGGGAGCGCTGCCGCTCTGGCCGCGACCGTGCTCCTTGAGAAACTCGTCCGCAGCACGCTGGGCTTCCTTCTCGTCAAGCCTGTCAAAATAAGATTTATCCGCATCCAGAATGCACTCAAATAAGAGCGCCCAAAAAGCGATTTGCTTCATGCGCATGTTCGCACCGACGGAGGTACGCCAGATTGCGCGCGCGCGCCGCCTCAATGCGTTGCTCGTCCTCGTCCATTATCCAGATTCACGAAATCGCTCGGATGGATTTTCTCACCAAGCAGAAATTGAATGATATTCGTCCAATGAATATCAGCCATAATCGATTTCATCCAATCATATGTCAGATCTCTTCAACAAAATCTGAAGAGCTCATCAAGTCGACATTTCCAAGAACATCATAAAGCCGTCTGCGCTCGCCGTGCTCACAGACCGCGCGTTGCTGTCGCACGTTGTGCGCTTCCAGCGTGGCCTTCCGCAGTTTTTCGTGGAGCTACGGGCCGCGTTTATCACGCCGCAGCTGAGGTTTCCGATGACGCGCAATCTAGGGCTGCGGCTCTGGGATAAAGTCGTGCGCGACTGCGACTTGCGACGCGTGCAAAAGCTGTACGAGCTGACGTCGCTGTGCGAGTATGAGGGGTCCAGCGAGCTAGCGGTAGCGGACCTGCCATCTTTCGAGGCCACGCGCGGCCGCGTTGACATTCTCGCGTGGCTCAACTCGCTGGCGCTGTTCGGTCCGATAAGGTATGAGTGGCGGGGCGATCTGTGTTTTGAGGCAGTGACCCACAAGCAGCACAACGTCGCCCGGTGGTTAGTGCGGAACCGACCAGAGGCGTGCGTCGACAATATGCTGCGGTGTCTCGAGAGCGTCGCATATCATGGCGACTTGGCGTTGCTTGAGGAACTCATGGAGTTCAGGCCAAGTGCCTCGTCCTCCAGCATTATGGATGAAGCAGCTGCAGGCGGCAGCATGGAGGTGTTGAACTATCTCCACGAACACTCGGCGACGTGTACGACCGAGGCGATGGACCGCGCTGCCGGCAACGGTCATCTCGAGGCCGTCCGCTTTCTCCACAAGCATCGCACGGAAGGCTGTACAACCAGCGCAATGGACAATGCGGCGCTGAGCGGCAGCCTCGACATCGTGCGGTTCTTGCATGCGCACCGCACAGAAGGCTGTACGACCGACGCCATGGACAATGCTGCGTTCATCGGCCCATTGGAAATCGTGCGTTTCCTCCACGAGCAGCGCACCGAAGGCTGTACCTCGAATGCAATGGACAACGCAGCCATGAGCGGTCGCCTCGATATCGTAGAGTTTTTGCATGCACACCGCGTGGAAGGATGCACGACCGACGCCATGGACAATGCACCGACTCTTGAGATTGTCCGCTTTCTCCATGAGAACCGCACGGAGGGATGTACGATCAACGCGATGAACTACGCTGCGACTCTTGGCCGCTTGCAAGTGCTCGAGTACTTGTACACGCATCGTACTGAAGGCTGTTCGAATGATGCCATTGATAGTGCTGCTACGAGCGGCCATGCCGAGGTTGTTCGGTTTCTCCACGACAAGCTCCATTTCGAAGTCTCGTCGCATGCAGTCACCATTGTCTTGCGCGCCGGTCACTCGGGGGTGATCAAGTACCTCTCTGAGCATATAGGTGTCATGTTTGACGAGCATGCGGCTAATTATGCGTCGCAGTCGGGCAACGCCGAGCTCGTGGCGTATGTGGAGGCTCGTGTGGTCGCAAAATAGATCAAACGAGGGCGAGAAAGAATCGAGGCAGATGCGAGAGCGACAAGAGAAACTGGTGGCTCCGTTCCGAGCACTTGCAAGACGATGCAAGACGTTCAAGACCTGTGTTCGTGCCTGAATGCACATACACCTTCTCACTCTCGCCTTCGTCCTCGTCCGTATCTTGATTGAAGCCCTCGCCACCATCGCCCATGTTGATGTCCCAGTCGTCGCTTCTTTGGTGTCGAGATGGAGAAGTTGACACGAAGGTGAAAGTAGTTCACGGCCCATGGTTTGTTTTCGTGACGTCATTCATGTTTTGCCCCGACGTAGTGCCTATCGCTAAAGCACACTGTGCCCAACGCGCTCTGGTTGTGAAGCCTTCGGCCTTCCACTCTCTTTCCCTGACACAATGCGCCAAACACCTCGTACCTCAACGTTGAGGCGCAAAGCCGCGGGCAAAGTCGAAGTTCGTGGTGGTTCTTCCAGCCGCGATCTCGCTCCATTCGTGTTTCTGTCAGGACGGGTCATTTCCTGTGCCTTGATTTGGGGACCTCGACGCGTGAGCAACTTTGGAACCAACTCAACGAATCAAGACTCGAACGCCCACGCCCATTTTAGTTTTCGTTACGACGTTCATCGCGTTTCTGTCAAACTGGAATGCGAATCGCCCGGTTTCCACCTTGCGGTCAAACGTCCTCTCGCAAATTGACAGTCCATGCAGCGCCCATCGAGTTCGCGTGGCTCGCATCCTCGCTCGATCGTCCTGCCGTCGCCTCTCGGCTTCGCACTTTGGTGGGCCGTGCTCCTCGCTTATCACGGCTTCAACCTGGTCTACTACGTCGGCGGGGCGGTGCTGTACAGGCAGATTCGCCACAACAATCTCGGTTTTCAGCTCAATACGTACTCGATCGGCATTTCTTACCACGAGTATGGCACGCTGTCCGCCGCCCATCTCGCTGTCGCTGCCGCCCACGCTCTGTGCATTGTAATGATGGTGATCGGCTCGGTGGTGGCGAGGCGGCTCGTGTTCCAACCGCAAGTGCAGATGGCATGGGTGCAGCGACTGTTGTGCAAGCTCCGTACACGTCGAGTGAATGCGGCCGACAGCGCAGACACCCCGGCGCAGCATGGCCAACGCAAGACGTTACCTGAGATCTCCAATTTCATGGGCACGTCACGGGCTGTTGGGTGTGGACAGCGCCTACTTTGACCACTTGCATCTTGCACATGAGGTCCTCGAGACGACGCTACAGACGATCCAGGCCTACCGCATGAGCTACTTGCTGCCTCGTGTGGGGCTCATCCGTTTCTACGTCATGCTGCTCGTCGCCATTTGTTGGGCGACGTCGTTTCTCTATCGCTACTACCACGGCCGCGACGTGGACCGCCGCATGATGAGTCTGCTGTGTGACGCCGTGCTCGACATGATGGCGTCAATTGGCGTCTCGTTTTAGATCTTGCTCACGTACGTGCCCCAGTACGCGGATCCGCAGTTCGGGTTCCCCCTCAAAAACTGGTTCAACGACGTGTGGTTCACGAACACGCAGCAAGAGTTCCAGATGATGCTGGTCGTGTCCTGGGCGGACATGGCGTCGCGGCTGGTGTTCGCGATTGGAGTTCTCCAGTGTGTGGACGCGATGAAGGATTTACTGAGTCCCGCGAGAGCAACAGCAGATATCGCAGACGTAGTGTCGACTCTGTCAGGGTCCGAAAGGCGAGTGCAACCAGTTGGTCACTTGTCATTTCCGCCACATCCACCACCAGACAAAAACGCTTCTCAACAGCAATGCCGAGTCCCAGGTAGACCTCCCCGAGGGGTGCGCTTCATCTTGGAAGTTGTTGGTCCAGGTTTCTTTGGCCTCTGGGGAGTCTTGATTCTCTGTCTCCACGGCGCCGCCGAGTTCAAGTACCACACAAGCTCGGGGGTCCTCTGCGAGCTGCGCCTTCAGCCGTGGCTCGTCTCCAAACCAGCGTGTTCGCTCGTGGATAGCCACCGCTCAGGGTCGCTCGATTCACTTGGAGATGCGTGGGACACCTTCGAGCCTGGTGTGACCGCACGACTAGTCATTCGGCACTGCCCGCAGCTAGAGATTCCATCGACAATCAAGCGCTTCACGAGTCTATCCGGCTTGAAGATGTACAACAGCACGATCGCCTCGTGGTCCGCCACGCCGCCCTCGCCGAGCCCGCCCACGCCAACATGCGTGTGGTGTTCCTCATCCGAAGCCGCTTCCCCGATGGTGAGCTCCAGCCCGGCCTTCTTTCGCACCACTTCCCTCGTGGCCTCACGAGCTTTGTTGTGAGCGTCTCAAATCTTGCGGCGCTCCCGGCCAATCTCCAGGAGCTATGGCCGGACGGCATGAAGCTGTCGTTTGAACGCACTGCCCTCGCCGCCATCCCCGAGTGCCTGGTGCAACTACGTCCGAACTTGCTTTCCTTTGCCGGAAGCCCCATTGAGGCCGTGCTTTCCGCTCGAGCTCGAAGACGCAATACATGCCGTGGTCGAGTAGTTCGAATGTGTGCCTTTTCTAATGCTTTTTCAAAACGACATATGTTCTTTTCCTCACTTATTTCTCAGCAATATGTCAGCTATTTTTGCATATTCAACATCGAGTAAGAGGAAATCCATAGAAATGTTTCACGAAGGTTGTTCGAATCGCCCCATATCCCCTTGCGAGCAATGATGTGGGAGGTGACCGTGCTCCACGGCAAGACCTCGCTCGCTGTGGCGCTTCCGCCGCCGGCGAGCGACGCGAAATGGCTCGAGACTCTGCAGCATACGATCGCGCAGCAAACGGGCGTGGCAGTGGCCCACCAGAAGCTGCTCTTCCGTGGCAAACAGCTCACGCTCGCGCGCGGCGCCGAGCTCACGTACGGCACCAAGGTCATGCTGCTCAAGAACGCACGCTTCCACCAGAGCGACGCCGGTGCGAGCAAACCAGCAGCACAGGAAGCAGAAGAACAGAGTGTCCAAGAGGACGCCCCTCGTGCTGCCCAGGTCGCCGTCTCGCAGCGGCTGGGCATCGATGCGCGCGACGTCGACGAAGACCACGTGCTCGTGCAGGCCTCTCGTGGCAAATCGCTGTACGAATTCCTCTTCCTATCGACCGCCACCATCGCGAGCGTCAAGACGCGCGTCGGTGGCGCGCTCGGGCTTCCCGGGACCGCGCTGCGGCTGCTCGTCAAGGGCAAGACGCCGAAAGACGACGAGGTTCTCTCGGGGTTTATCACAACCAGCCGCGTGGTCAAGTGCATGGTGCTGCTCCAGGCCAAGCAGCATGATCTCGTTGAGCGAGAGGAGGAATTCCGCGTACTCCAGAACGAACTCACGAGTGTCGAAGCGGACCTCCAGCGGCTCGCCAAGGTCCTGCACCGCAATGTGCTGGCTCGAGAGGAAGCGCTCTTCCGTCTTCATGCTGTGCAAGACCACATCGGACGACTGCAAAGTAACTTGGGCATTTTAGAGGATCAGCTTAAGGCCACGAAACTAGCACAGGGGAGTGCGACGCTCAAGGCACTGGAGAACGCGCAGCAAGAGTGCGAGGCGCTGACGACGCGAGCGGAGTCCTTGGCACGGGAGTTTGAGAGGGGCGGACAGTAAGGCAGGGCGAACGCACGCGGTATCGTGTGGGAAAAAGAACGCTAATTATGTACGTACCTTCACAAGGACATGCGAGCAGCTCTCTGTGATAAGAATGATCTAAACATATCGTTTGAATCTGGTCGGGTCAGGGGAGAATGAAGCCCCAGGGCAATATCATGCGCCAACTTCTTCACACACGACGACATCTCATTTTTACGCAGTGAAGGAGCTTTGCACCGGACCCGTCGCGAGGCTCTGACGCGACGAAGAATGAAGAAGCGAGGATGGTGGACAGTCTGCATGGCAGTGGCAGTGGCGATGGCCCTGCAGTCTTTCGTTTCGGCGTTCGATTTTTATCCGCCGTTCCTGCCCGACTACATTGCTGCGAACGAGACGATCACGCATGTCGAGCTGCGCATCGCTCTCAATGATACTGAAGCCATTGGAACCCAAGTGCGCGTGAGGCCTACGAGCAGCTCGATCCAATTCACACCGAGCGAGATTGTCTATAGCAGTACGTACCCCGTTGTCCAAGCGCTCGTGATGATTGCACGTGAGCCCGGGGTAGCGACGATCAAGTTTATGGCGCAAGTCGAGACCTTGCAAGATGGGAGCTTCGAGGTCTCAGAAGTGGCGAAGGAAGTTGGCTCGCGACAGATCAACGTCTTGGCACCGCCACTCGCGTATGCGATCGAGGATCCACGATGGCACGGCGTAATAATCCGGAACGATTCGTTTGATGCGGCCGATGGCACAGTCTCGATCGCAACGTCTCCGCTATGGGCCACCATCCGCCACGGATACCCAAGTAGTGCATGTGGTGCGCAGGACGGCAGCAAAGCGTTATACTTCACGGCGCTCGGCGATCGCTTGGCAATGACCAAGCCATTGAGCCTTGCTGGCTTCGATGGCAAGCTTCATTTCCAGCATCTCTATGGGTATCGCCCCAATGGGCAAGACTACGACACCACGGGCGACAATCGCGTGTCATGTGAGATGGTCGACAAAGGAGAAGAGATCGTCGTGAGCTACTTGCCAGCGAACCAAACCGAGACCAACGCGACTGCATGGCGTGAACTTCTGGAGGCGCCGGTGGTGGCTGACAGAGGCCGTAAGTTCACGGCGTACACGGTTGTGCTGCCGACGGCGGCGATGCATGAACAGGCTCGGTTCAAATGGCAGCAAAAGACCCACTCGAGCTTTCCCGTGGATCCGATATCCGGTCTCTCACTCGCGGCTGTGATTGCTGGCGAGAATGACGACACCAGCATCCGTGGCGAAATGGGCGTGGCCGAGCGAGAGCTCTGGACATTTCGTAACCTCTTTGACCAGTGGGCATTGGATGACGTGCGGCTTGAAGTGCGACTGCAGCCCCCCATTTTCCAGCACGCAAATGACAAGACGACCCAGGTGTTTACATTCACTACTGGTTCGGGGGATGTGGAGGTCTCAATCGGTCATGCGTCGGTCGTGGTTGACTCGCCCGTGCAAGATACGTGGACCGAGTTCGCAGTCGGCGACGGCACGCACGCGTTTCCAGCGTGCGACATTACCAACGTGGCCAAGGCCAATACGGCACAAACCGTTCGCATGGAGATGAGTGGGTACGTCCATGCGATTGCGTGTCTGCTTCTAAGCCGGGAGACCTCGGCTATTGTCAGCAGCTTTCCGACACGATCCCCACGGATTCTTGTGCAGGCAAAGACCCCCACCATCACTACGACTGTCGATACGACCACGGTAGTCGATACATGGACCGTGCGCCTGGCATGCGATGGCTGCAGCTTCATGCGATACACGACTTACTCACCCGCTACGATACTGATAGCCGTGGACGTGGGAGAGGAAAACGATCCTACGTCTCGTATCAAGCCTAGCTGTTCGTTTGGCACTCGCGTCGAAGGCGTGATCGGTTCGGTTCGTATCAATGCCAACAGCCAGGTCTTTGCGGTCGCATGTGGCCCGGCGCTCCTTCCAAGTGACGTCGCAGGCACCTCTCTACTCAAGGTCGCACCGCGCGCGCCGACGTTCACGTTCACGTATACACCGACTACAATCACGAACAATTTCGAGGTCATGATCTCTCCACCAACAGATACTACACTTGGGATCGCGTACACCGTGGGCGAGGCCAATACACTGGATCCCGTTTGTCCAGTCCGAGATGGGGTATCTGCTGGGAAAAAGGCCGTCACGGTGCGTGCGTCCGACGTGATTCGAGCCGTCTCGTGCTGCTCTGCTGTCCAGTGTGTCGACAGCTTGGTCTCCGTGTGGGGGCCAATCAAAGTACAAGCAGTCACGCCGCTCTTCTCGATGGCATGCAGTCGCACCAAGCCGCTGACAATGGTCTTGCAAATAACACCTGTCACTGTGGACGCATGGGTCCAGTACCACGTCGGCAAACCGTCGAATCCACTGAACTGCATCGAAACAACCCAGTCACCGTTTCTTTCTGATGATCTCGAAGTGGCCGAGACCTCGACGAGTGTATTTGCCGTGAGCTGTCTCCACGGACTTCAACCGAGCGATCAAGTCGAGATCCCTGTCGTGGTCGACCACTGCTGTGCCGGCATGGATGCGTTCCAGCGTGCGTCCTGTGCCCACGTGCTGTTACTTCACGACGATTTTGCCACTTGCCTCGATATGGTCAAGTGGCAAAAGCTGACGACTCAGTGGGGAGGGCAAGACGTGAACGGCGGTGTCCACGCCAGTAACTTGCAGTGTCTACGCGATGACGCCCGGACGAAAAACGTACTGCAGCTGGCGGCCCACGGCGATCTCTTTGCTGGTACGTCTCCCGTGGGTAGCCAACGCGTTGGTAGTGATGGCTCGCTGCAAGACCGTACGATCGACGATATGTTTCTCGAGTGGGCGCTGGACGGCGTGTCACCCACACCATGTAATGAACGGGATCGCTGTCCAGCACGGCGCGTGGGCGCTGCGATCCAGACGGCGACACTAACCGCCAACGCCGGTGTGATGGTGATCCGGCTGCAGCCGTGTCAGCATTTTGGCACGTTAACCCAGATTTGGTGGGGAGATTATCCAAACCGCGACGATGAGACGCTTCAGCAGGTCGCGTTTCTGCCGCTGTGGAAGGCAGGCTTATACCAGGCCAAGACGACGCCCGAGGTCTCCTTTGTGGGTTCGTCCCCGTCGTCTCTTCCTCGACAAGACGGCGGCGTTGGTGGCAACGGTGAAACGCCCTTCATCGAACTGGCCCTGCAATGGGACGCGTCGATCGGCCGCTCGAATCTGTACGTGAACGGTCGCCTCGTACACAAGCAGGTGCTCAATACTGACGCACAGAGTCTCGCTACGGCGCCTCTCTCTATCGGCGTGTGGTTCCCCAATGCCGTGGCCGGCGAGCCGCTGTTTGCGACATGTGACGTCGTCATCGACGAAGTCCACATTTTCAAACCGGAGGTCACGGGCGATCGATGGTGCGATTTCGAGGACGTGAGTCAAGACGCCGTGCCCTGCGTTTCGGATCGTGACTGCCACGACTGGGTCCATACGAATTGCTTGATGCCGATCCACGAGTCTGTATGCATAGCCCATCGAGAAGAAGCGCTGCAAGTAGATGGCGAAAGTTCTTCGTCACACGCCGGGGAGGATGACGAGGAAGAAGTGGACAGGGCCGAGTCTACGAGTGAAGACAATGCACAGGCACCGGCTACGCAATTATTCTGCCAGTTTCGCTTGCAGCCCACAACCTCGCAAGAGGACCCGACTGAAACCCTGCAATCCACAACTGAGATGACGCAGCGCGTAGTGGGGCTGCAATGGCCCACGGAGGAAGGACAGAGCGAGCCAACGACCGTGGCTCTTTCAGGAGATAACGACGATCGCGATTGAACCTAGCCAAGACAATTTTTGTATATATTGCTGATGCAAAGCAATAATTGTAGTAACTGAGAAGATTCATTGAACTGGATCTGCGGCAGACCAGAGACTACTTGGGCGACGCATGAAGTGCCTGGACGATCGCCTCGAGCTGCTGGTTCCCGCCGAGTTTGGTAATGGCTTCGTGGATCTGCTCGACCAGTTCATCCAACTTGGCCTTGGTGCGCAAGAACGCGCCCGTTTCCTTGAGGTACTCGACCGCGTACTTTTTGAGCTCGACGTTTTTCGTGCGCTGCTTGAGAATGCTGATGAGCCGCGTGTCTTCCGTGTCGCCACGGATCCCGAGAATGATCGGGTACGAGAACTTGCCCTCCGTGAGGTCTTCGCAATAGCTCTTGTTTTCCATGTAATTGTCGTCCAGCAAGTTGATGTAGTCATCTCGGATCTGGAAGTACACGGCCAGCGTGTTGAGCAACGGCACAAAGTCCAGTGTGCACTCGCTGAACGCCTGGATGAGCCCGACGGCCAAGCGGAAGAGGCCTCCGGTTTCTCCAATTCACAACATAAAAGAGATTAGACTCCCTGCATAACATGGTTTTGTAACATCCACATAGAATACTATTACGTACTGCATTCGACCATGTTCACGTACTCGTCCTCGGTGGGGCAGATGCCCTGGTCGCGCCAGTAAATGTCGAGCCCTTGGCCCTGGTGGAGCCGCAGCATCTCCTGAATGTAGACGCTCATGGCGCGGTCGTTCTGGAGCGCAGCGCACTTTTGGAGCGAGAGGAAGTACACATAGTTGGCGCAGTTAATGGTCGCCGGCACGCCATAGATCGCGTGCGCGACGGGCTTGCCGCGGCGCAACTCCGAGCTGTCTTCAATATCATCAATCCTAGCAACAGCAGATCCCGTGAGCCACGGAGAATGGAGAGAAAGAGAGAGAGAGAGAGAAGAGACCCACAGCAGACTGGCGTTGTGGAGCTCGTCGACAATGGATTTGATGGCCTCAACGGCGTCGTGCGGCGCCTGCAGCCACGCCTGGAAGGCGTCCACCAAGTGGCCGCGGACATTCTTCCCCGGCAGCGTGCGCATGTACGCGTAGGGCTCCAGGAGCCGCTTGTCGGTCAGTGTCACGTGGGCCATCTTTCTCGAAATGGCATGTTCCTTGAAGAAGACCCTCTTCACCGGGGGACGTGGCAAGGGGTGGCATCCTCTGATTGGTGGAATATATTGTCAAACGGCAATTAGACATCTCTGATTGGTTGAAAATAATGCTATGAAGGCTAGAGACGGATGACCTTGGGCTCATTCGGCGACTGCCGTGGCTGCGAGCACATCGCGCGGCAGGCCGCGAGCGCGTCGTCCGAGTCGATGGCGCGCAGTGCGAGCATCGTCTGTGCGTGGCTAGTAGGATCAGACCCCAGTGAGACCAACGCGAGGGGTTAGTTCTAGCCGCCACCAGCGTAAACTCCAACGACAGGAAGCGTACCGTTCGTGCTCGTCTGTGAGTTGCTGCTGCTGGTCCGCGAGCTTCTTTCGAAGCGCCTCAATCTCATCTGACTGAGGCTGGCTGTTGTCGCCACCATTCTCCACGGTGGCATCCTTGGCTGCTGGGGTGACAGAGGCAGAAAGCGTCCCGTCCACCTGGAGCAGCTCGCGCATCAACGCGGCGTTCCGCTGGAGGCGCGCGAACGCGTGATGGCGCACGACGCGCAGCTGCTCGCGCTCCTCTCGCGACAGCTCCGCGGTCGTCGGCCCCGCCGGTGGCGCCGCGACTTGGTGGGGGCGAGCAGTTCGAACTTGGTGCATTATGGTGCGCTTTGGGCGGGAACACAAAGTGATCGAACCGTTAGCAACAGGAGGTGGAGGGGTAACAGTTATTAACTGGTTGGCGATGGGTCTGGGTATCTGGTCCGTCTCACATGACCACCAACCTGGTATCCCATGCGTCTTACGATGAGACTCTCATCGCGGCTCAATGATTCGGCTCGACCGCAACTTTGTAATTGCCCAGCATCGCTCACCAGCATGTGACCCGCTTCCGGGAAGGTTCACGACATTTTACGCCCACTGTTACGCTGTGGTATTTGCCATACCGGGGACCCAGCCTAAGACCTTCCACTAACATTCATCGGGTATTACTTGCGTCATGCCGATAACTGCTCCTGATTCGGCGGTGAGCAGGTCTTCTTCCCCGTTCTACAACCGTGTACACTTTGGTCACCAGAGTCCACACTGAAGCAACGTCAACGTGCAAGTTTAAAATCGACGGTTGCAGCGGTAGAGCCGTCTGCAGCAAGTTCCTCCCACGGTAAGAGTACAGTACCACCTGGACCTGGAAGAGTGGATGGGAGGGAGTGGCTGCAGACGGACCTCCGATAAGCTGAACAGTTTCGTCGATAGATGCTTGGTGGAATGCAGCCGCGTAACTGAAACTTCCCCGAGGCTGCGGCTGCATGCAGACAGACGAACATTGTCCACTCCGCTTCTAAAAACAAGCCCAATCGGTTTCCCAAAGAGGAACACGGGTATTATTTTCTAGAGTTCTGACGGGTGGTATAATATGATTCAGCTCGATGTGAACAAGTTTATGTGTCTGAGGGAGAGGTGCATCTGTGGATACACTTCGAAGGTGACGCCTGTTGAGGTACATGGATGGCGGGTACACCAACAGACGCCACTGTCGCAGTGAATCCTCAGATGCACCTCACCCAGCGTGTTTATCCTCTACAGTACAGTTTGCTAGATACGTGCTGCTCCCTTTCGCTGTCCCGAAAGGCATCCTTGCTGGACTATTAGAAGGCCATAGTGAAAGTAGCGCGGAGGTACCAATCAATATCGAAACCATTCGGGTGGCGAATAACACGGCGAATTCGAACATGGAGAAGTGGAGCGGCAAAATGGTGAAGGCTCGCGCTTTGCGGCGACAGCGCTGGGCAGCACTGTCAAGCCGAGTGGGCTGCAACCAGAGGGCGATGTGCAGTACGATACAGTATGTAGAAGCTTACGAGGAGGTCCATTCAGCGCATCCTCTCTCTGCCTAGGTTCACCATTCCACTTTGCGGAGTTCTCAGTTTATTTCTCTGTGTTCTGTCCTTCAGAAGGCATCAACACTACTGTAGACTTTGAAGATTATTCCAGGCAGTAGCATACTGTACAGTGTAATGGATTGCGCTCAGCATTACTCCTCGTGGAAAGTAACGTACAGTAGGCATAAAACATTCGCAAGGTTGTGAAGGATAAAGAAACCAGGCATTTTCTGACGTCATTGGTCAAGGGTGTCCGTGACTGGATACAATGCACGACACTCGTAGCTATTGCCTTCAATGCGGCCCGTGGCAGCTCACTGGAACTTATATCGTCGCGCGAGTGTGTAACTTGAGTATAAGGAAAGCACAAATCCGTTATGCCATTCCGTCACGTGGCCTTGGACCCCTCGTTTAAGCCATTCGTCATACATATGCGGCCAACTTCACGCTACAGTACTACAGTGTAGTATCACTTTCAGATGCAGCGCACTTTGGGCTCATGCCAAAGAGACTTGCATCACCATCCGCATCTCATCAAGCAGCAAATCTGCGATATTCGCACTGCAAACTGCAAAGCTGCGGCAAACAACACTGCTTTCCCACGGCGGAACACCGTGAAGTACCGAATGCTGTGCAGAACGGAGCTTCAATACATGTAAAACTCCGTAGAGGTGTTTTTTTCTGTAAAAAGCACGTCCTTAGTATTTCTGTAAGTGCACAGTAGAAGGAACACCATGGTGCCCTTTTTCGAACATGCATAGTCTCCAAACGGATTTCCATCAGAACAAGCTCAATTCAGAAAATTCCAAAACTCACTCACTACTTGGTACATAACTGACATTAGGTCGATACGATAAGACCTGTGGTCGTTCAAACAGAATCGACTCCAAGAGGTGACTTTCATGGGCAAATGGCTACTGTTACTGTCAAAATTGGTGCTCACTTTGTCGTCCACGCGCTGCAGCATCTACAATAATCCAAACTTTGCAACTACACGTACACACAGTATGCTGTCCTCGCGGGAGAATCACCAAGATCAACAAACGAAGTCTTTTCGTTTGTCTCTTCTGAGGAGACATTTCTGATCCTTACCCTCCATGTACAGTACAGTGTACAGTACGAGTGCAAATAATATGACTCAAAACGACCTTGAGGGTCCATTTTGGGAAGTACTGAACGCCAGAATATGATATTTCATTTCGTAAATGCTGATAGCCGTGTGTCGTTCATGTTCTGCCCAAAACTTTTGGGCCATGAGGAGAGCTTTTCTCCGCACTGTAGACTGTGTACCTACTTCGAAAGCTACACTGAATTTAATATAGCTGCAGGCGCGTCAGAACGTTCCACGTCCGAAGATCCATCCGCCCCTGCGTTCAGTACAACCACTATAGCTTCGGCAATTCAATCCGCACTGAGGTGTTGCCGTTCCCTCCCGCGTGAAGAACATGGGAAAGGCTCAGATAAACGGTTTGCTGACCGATCCAAAGCAAGAACGACTTGACAGATTCATCCTACGGTTTGTCCATGTTTTGTGTTCACAATGTCCCGCACGCCAGGACCGCCCACTCGATTCTCCATTTTTCAGATTGTCGAACCGAATTTTCCAGCACACACATACAAGCCGCAACGAATGAATGCGGGACCGGTCCGTCATGGAGATGGAATGATACGGTAGCGAAAGGAAAGAAGAAGCTTCGACTTACCACCCACAAAGCACTGAGTGTCCCGCCAGGGAACTGGAGCCTGCGCCACCTATAGAGGAGACTGTGTCATCAGTGTGCCATTGGATCCATTGGTAATCAGTTACCGCGGGGTCCAAATTGCTTGCCAGGCTTGCGCTTTAGCGATACCGACTTGCATTCGTCAACTTGACGTGGCGGACCAACGACCGCTTTCAATCACGCAGCCCATGTCGTTCCTGTGCATGCACGTCTCACCGCTCGCAAGACATGATCCAAGCGACTTGGTCACGTATTCCGAACTCTCCGTAGAAGCGCCAGAAACGGCAGTCGCGACGGAAGGGTCGCTCGGTGACCCGAGTCATCACGCCCAGTTGGACGGCAGCAACGCCATTGTCTGGCTGGCGCACGAGCTGACGCAGTACGACGACGTAGACTGGCTCAATTCCGACGATGACGCGCATGAGTGGTGCGTAGTGCCTGTGCCCACAACACTTGCGTTTGCGTTTCCTCAGTCGCCCACTTCTGTCGACTGCTCCAGCAACACGCCAAGTGACAACTCGGTCGACATGAGCGACGCTGACTACTGTAGTCCGCGCTCTGTCCAGTACGGCGATCGCGGGTGCACGGCAAAGAAAGATAGCAGTATGGACGGCTTGGCTGGCAAGCTGGATACCTTGGCCATCACGGCGACCACACGTGATCCGCGGCTTAATGTCAAGCACGAAGAGGGCATCAAAGTGCAACTGGCTCATGCGAAGTGGGTGGGCGGAGACGTGCGCCAAGAGACCCGCCGCCGTCGCCAGCGAGGGTATGAGCAAAAATATCGCAAGAAGAGACTGGTGCGTGGTGCTTGTCTATGTGATGTTATGGTTTATGGGACCGGAGAGACTGATACCTTCGAGGGGAATGTGATTGCAGACTACGTACAAGGGCATGCTCAGCGTGTGGGCCAGAAAAGAGATCGAGCTGTACACGATGATGCAAGAGCGCATCAAGCCATGCGTGGTGGATTTCCCTACACCAACGTATGAGCAACTTCTCCAGGAAGAGAGAGCTGCTCGCCTCGACCAAGTGCATCTCAAAAGCCTCGCCAAGTGGTGCATGATTTTCCAGATTCGCATTGATAGCGAGATCAAGGCACAGCTCACACAGGACGCCTGGGCAGCGCTCGACTGGTCGCTCCTGGGGGCGAGCGTCACCAAGCCCTTCCGTCCGTTTCGCTACACGTTCGAGTGGTAGCTCTTCCTGTGGCTCCGAGTGCGTAGCATACTCTGTCCTCCCCCACGCATGTGAAATTTTATTTTATCGCCGTGCTAATTATGCGTCAACTCTCCACCATCTCTCACCATTTGCACTGCTAGTCCAATGTCCCTCGTGTTTGCCCGATGCGGACGGTCAACGAACCTCCCTTTTATTGCCATGCGTTGCGGCATCCTCCGACTCGGACGCCGTTGTGAACCATAGCGGAATGAGGCTGCATGGCTGGACAGTCTCTGCTGCCATGTGCGACCTGGCCACAATGCACAATGATGAAGTGCAAAACCGTTACTCCTGGACAAGGATGCTGTTCATAGCTCATGGCTGCCTCGCCAACTCTTCTTCTTCGGCGGCTCAAGCTGCTCACTTCGAAGGCGTCTTCGCCAGTGCACAGTTTGGGCTCGCTGAAAGACTGGATCACATAGCCGACTGGAGATGACGGCATTCCAGAACGGGTCAGGCAACGGATGCCACAAGGGCGGACCAGTGATAAGAACCCCGTCATGGGATGCATGCTACAGTATCGGTATCCAATCCAACCTGAGCCTGATAGAAGCAACAGCAGCTGACCTGCGGGTCCTCTGGCACCTGATTTGCCCTTGTGTTTGTCTGGACTGTGCCAAAGTTGGGCCTCCAGAAGAACGAGACCTTTTATGCCAAGAGTGGGATCTCTCAGGGCCGGCCCTAACGACTGCCCAAAAGTGCCCAAAGTGCCGAAGTGCCGAGCCGTCAATAATGCAAGAGCCAATCAGATCATACCAGTTTCGGCACTTCGGCACTTTGGGCACTTTTGGGCAGTCGTTAGGGCCGGCCCTCAATAACTCCAAAAAATACAGGTGGGATCTGTACTCACATTCTGGCGAGTCTATTAGTGGGGTCACTGTGCTCCCCAATATGCTTGCGGCGCTAGCACCTTCGCGCGTCGACAAACACATTCTAGCG
>JAADXL010000391.1:0-29605 GCA_023337755.1 Pythium aristosporum | reverse complement strand
GGCCACACGATCCGTACCATGAAGTTCTCGGTGTCGCCCGTCGTGCGTGTCGCCGTGGAGCCCAAGACGGCCGCCGATCTCCCCAAGCTGGTGGAAGGCATGAAGCGTCTTGCCAAGTCGGACCCCATGGTTCTGTGTTACACGGAAGAGTCGGGCGAGCACATTATCGCCGGTGCCGGTGAGCTCCACTTGGAGATTTGTCTTAAGGATCTTCAGGAAGAGTTCATGGGCACGGAGGTCAAGATCTCGACGCCCGTCGTGTCGTACCGTGAGACGGTCCAGGCTGAGTCGAACAAGACGTGTCTGTCCAAGTCGCCGAACAAGCACAACCGTCTCTTCTGCGTCGGTCTTCCTCTGGGCGAGGAGCTCACGCAGGAGATTGACGAGGGCAAGCAGGAGGTGGAGGCCCGTTACGATGTTAAGCTTCGTGCTCGTTACCTTGCCGACAACCACGGCTGGGACGTGACGGATGCTCGTAAGATTTGGTGCTACGGACCGGACGGCACGGGTCCCAACATCTTCGTGGACGCTACCAAGGGTGTGTCGTACCTGAACGAAATCAAGGAATCGGTCGTCGGTGGCTTCCAGTGGGCCACCAAGGCCGGTGTGCTGTGTGAGGAGGGTGTGCGTGGCTTCCGCGTCAACCTCCTCGATGTTGTGCTTCACGCCGATGCCATCCATCGTGGTATGGGCCAGATCATGCCCACGACGCGTCGTGTCGTGTACGCGTGCCAGCTTACGGCTCAGCCGGCGCTGATGGAGCCGGTCTTCCTGGCTGATATCCAGGTGCCGCAGGACGCCGTTGGCGGCTGCTACGGTGTGCTCACCCGTCGTCGTGGCCACGTGTTCGCCGAGGAGCAGCGCCCGGGCACGCCCATGATGCAGCTGAAGGCGTACCTGCCGGTCAACGAGTCGTTCGGTTTCACGGCTTCGCTTCGTGAAGCCACGGCCGGTAAGGCGTTCCCGCAGTGCGTGTTCGACCACTACCAGATCGTCGCTGGTGACCCGACCGAAGCCGGTTCCATGTCGGGCAAGCTCGTCACGGACGTGCGCGTGCGTAAGGGTCTCGCGCCGGAGGTGCCCCCGCTTGACCGTTTCTACGACAAGTTGTAAATGGCGTTGTTGCCGGCAGACGCTGCGTCTTCGTCTCAGCTCTCCATGGTGGGGATGTCGATGACATTTCCGAAAGTTCCTGCTGGCGGATGCAAGGCCATGCAGATGAGAGGAGAGCGAGTGTGAGGATGAGGTGAGGAGAGGCGAGAGCAGCGTCTGTGGTCTTCTCGAGGCAGCATTTTGTGATGCAGCAAAAAGTTGTTTACATTAACTTCCGTAGTACTACATCATTGGTCATTTTACCACATTGGTGTTTCTCCTCTTCTACATTTTTTGGTCCATCCAGTCTGTCGGCAGCGTGAAAACGCCGTCCTGTGCGAGCCCAAAGAAGCGATTGAAGCGGAGCGCCTTGCCGTGGACTGCCTGCAGCGAGTCGGTCGCTGGGGAGGGAGACCCATATCGGCTTTTGTCGGTCGCGAACGACAACAGCTTTGCACTCGCTCGGTTGACGTCTCGCAGTCGGAGGCCTTCTGCGAACGTGAGCGACGTGAGGCCGAGCGCGTCGATGCATTGTCTGGAGAGGAACTCAAATTGCTCGTGCTCCGTATTGTGGTCCAAGACCTGCTCGCGAATCTCGTGGCGATGGGTGTCCACAAAGTCGAGCACTTGGGACGCCGATACACTACTCGGTGCGCGGACGCTGCCATCGTCCAGGACCTCACAGTCGCGCGCCGAGTCTTCAACAACGATGGCGAGCTGCTCAATGACGGCGTCTTGGCCGTAGCTGTCTGCTCGCATCGGGTCGTGTTCAAACAGTGGCGCCGTCGAGGCCATGTCCTGCAGAAACCCTCGGTACGCAAGTGCCGAACACGTACGTCCTCGACGGATCGTGATCCCACCACCAAGCGCTCGCTCAGCCGCAGTCTGCAACTGGTGGAGACTCTCGTACGCGGCATAGATCGCCTGCAGCATGTCAGCGTCGACCAGCTCCAACACTTGGACCCACTGGAGCGGCACGTCAGCGACGTTGAGCACGACCGTGTACTCGTCAAAGTAGTCAATCTCTGAGGCAGCGGCCCGCACGTCCAGCCGCACATTCGTGAGGTTGATACTGCGCCTGAGCTTGCGTAGTGTCTGCAGCAAACTCAGCAGCGTCGCGTTGAGCGGGATGGACGCCCAGCCGCACGACGTCGCGACTTCACTGAGCCGAAACTCGCGCTTGAGCGTGCGCTGGACCGACTGGATCGATTCCCATGCCGTGCGCACATGCTGCTGTCGCTGGCGCGTCTCTGGATCGTTAACAAACGCGAAAAACTCGTGGAGCGACAGGATCGATCGCTTGGGGCGACGCCGCGTGTGGGCGTACTGGGCAAAGTGGGCGTTGAACCCATAGTCCATGCCGCCTTGTGCCGTGGACGACCGGAACCGCTCGCGGTCGAAATCCCACGTATTGTCATGGCTCGTCGGGCGCGATGCAGATGAAGTTGATGAGGTGACACGAGCGTCTGCCTCGGTCGGCGTGATCACGACGCCGCACTCGCGCAGGATGCGCGTCATGTGGTCTTCGATGTTGGTCCCGAGATCCAAGCGGAAGCGCTTCAGCTCGCGCTGCTCCTCGTCTTTGCGGTGGAATTCTCGAACAGGAACGTACGCACTGAAGAAGATGCGCTTGCGCTCTTGGTGGTGGTGGTACGACGACGCAAACGCGTGCTGCTCGTCCATGAACTGGTTGAGAAGCTGGATCGACTGGAGGTTCTCATCATGGACCTGCTCGAGCACCGCCCATCTTTGTCAGCCGCCGCGCTCTTTCAGAATCGGTCTGTATACAAGAAGCCGTCACCTTTGGGGTCGCGCGGAAATGGTCTGGATGCACACGCAGCAGGAACTGCTTGAACGTCGTCGAGCGCCGCACGCCCTTGGCGCTCGCCGCCATCTTTCGTTTTGATCCGCACCAGTGTCACTGTTATTTGTCTCGAAAGAGTGACAATAATCTACCGGTATCAATACCGTCAAACCACATATACCGGTATAGTGTGTCGGGGCGACGTGGACTGTCGTTGAAGCTGTGGTTGGTGTATTTTTGAGCGTGGGCCACTTGGGCCACTGTCCCACATCAGCCTCTGGACTCCCCATCTGGCGCGCTCCACTTGTACCGACGGAACCCCTTTGTGCTCTGCGGCTGACGATAGACGGTCGTGTTCTGCTGTTCCCCTTGTGTGTGGTGGTCCGCTCATTCGCCCACCGACCGAGTCCCGCCCAAGATGCTGTCGATCACCAAGCCCCTGCAGAAGCTCACGGCCAACGCCGGCGCGCGCGCGCTGGCCACGGCGGCCGCGGGCGACCTCAAGATCAAGACCAACAAGCCCAAGGTGCGGCCCTGTCCCATGCCCCCTCTCCTCCTCCCTCATGCCCTTCTAACGGATAGCGTTTTGTCTTCCTTCCCCCCCGACAACAGAACATCAAGTACTTCAAGATCTACCGCTGGGACCCGGAGAGCAAGAACAAGCCGTACGAAGTCACGTACCCGGTGGATCTGGACGAGTGCGGACCCATGGTGCTCGACGCGCTGCTCAAGATCAAGAACGAACAGGACCCGACGCTCACGCTGCGCCGCTCGTGCCGCGAAGGCATCTGCGGCTCGTGCGCCATGAACATTGACGGCGGCAACACGCTCGCGTGTCTCAGTCCCATCAAGAAGAACAAGGACGTGACCAAGATCTACCCGCTGCCGCACATGTTTGTGGTCCGCGATTTGGTGCCGGACCTCCAGAACTTCTACGACCAGTACAAGTCGATTGAGCCGTGGCTCCAGTCGGACGAGGTCAAGCCCGCGAACGTCGAGCACCTGCAGAGCAAGGACGACCGCAAGAAGCTGGACGGCATGTACGAGTGCATTCTCTGCGCGTGCTGCAGCACGTCGTGTCCGAGCTACTGGTGGAACCCGGACAAGTACCTCGGCCCGGCCGGTAAAGTCTCACCTTGATCCCTCTGGTTTCTTGATGGGGGAGAATGCGATAATTGCTGACAATCGTGTGTATGATAAATAGTGCTGATGCAGGCGTTCCGCTGGATCGAGGACTCGCGTGATACCAAGACGGTCGAGCGTCTCCGTGCGCTGGACGATTCGTTCAAGCTCTACAAGTGCCACACGATCATGAACTGCACCAAGACGTGCCCCAAGGGACTCAACCCGGCACGCGCCATTGGCAAGATCAAGAAGAAGCTGTCGGCGCTTCAGTAAGAAGTCACGCGAGGCGGGAGAAAGCAAGAGCGCGGAAAGGAGAGACCGATAGAAGGATACGAAGGTTTGTGCTGGCCAGTGGGAGCTGTAGGGCTCTGGTATTGCTCGTCGCCACACAGCAAAGGCGGAAAAATCCAAAACGAACTCTGATGAATATTTTCTCGTACACGTCACGCTCTATCACTCTAGTCTGTCGTTTTTCTGTTTTCGATTCGCATTGGCGTCGCTACTAGTAGTACCTTGAGTCGCAGTTAAATAGGTCCGGCCTCGGACCAGTATCGCTCTCGCGGATGCGGAGTCCGCCTCGAAATGTCACCACCACGCCATCGCTGCCGTCCTCATGCGTACGCACTCACGCGATCGTTTAGGAATCCTGGCCCACGCCGCAACTTGAGAAGCATCGTCTTGGAGCTCGTTTTCAGAAACGTGACGGTCTTCTTGACGCCCATGGTCGAGCAGTTGCGGCCATTGATTTCGACAATCACATCACCAATGCTCACGTGCTTGAGAACGTCGCAGCACGGCTCCTTGCACACGTCGACCACCAACGGAAACGTTCCCTTTGCCAGTCGCACCTCTCGCAACTGTAGCCCCACGCTGCGTCCTTCCTTCCACTTGACAAGGTAGGTCTGGCTGTCCGGGGTCTCCAGTAGGCTCGGCTTGGGTTTCGATCGGCCACGAACTTGCACACTCGTATTCACGGCGTTGGGCGCCGTCAACGGCACCGTCTGTGAATTGTCTTCCGAAATCGCAGGCAACTTGACCAGCGGTCGCGAGTTCTTGGACTTTTTGCGGTACTTGGCCAGACTCGCGTTGAGGGCGGCCTTGTTTGGCTTGACTGGTGAGGCGCTGCTCCCTCGGCCCTTCGGATCACTTGTGATCATGTCGTTGCTTGCGAGGTCGCCAGTGATGTCCGGGTCGTCTTGCACCACCATCGCATCGAGCGCCTCGCCCTCGTCCGAGTCAGACTCTGTACTCGTCTGCGAGTTCGTGTCGTCAAGGTCCTCTTTCTCCATTTCATCAACACTCGGTGCCTCTGAAGTGAGGTCAGGAACTGGCAATCCAACTTCCACGCCGACATCTTCGTCGGACGGCGGAACAGGAGCCGGCACGTCACCTTCTTTCTTGGGAGATAATGACACTGGCTCCTCTGCCACCACTGCAGCCACAGTATCGTCAACAACAGCAACCGATTCGGCGCGTGAGGTATCCTTTGCAACGGGAGGAGCCTCCAATGGCACACCCACAGCGACACTATCCTCGACCACCTGGACGACTGCGGTCGCTACCACAGCCGTCTCGACCTCGATCACATCCTGCTTGATCTCCGCGGCTTTCAATGCCTCCGTGGCTTGAGATGTCTCGCGCGACGACACGCCAGCGTCGCCACTGAGAACCGTTGCATCTTGTTTTGACTTGTCTGGTCGGTTTTGTTGGGGCGATCGCTTGGCGCTTGGGCTGGATGCCTCGCTCGATGGTGATCGCTTGGCGCTTGGACTGGATGGCTGGGCGCTCGTAACTTGGGAGTTTGTTGGTGACCGCGGTGCCTTGTCGGCTTTTCCACGAGGGGATGACTCGGCCACAACCTTGGGGGCCACTTGAGACGGAGGTGGCACGCGTGGTGATGCCTTTCTCGGCGGGCTGCCCAGTGAAACAATGTCGGGTCGGGTGGACGGAGACTTGATGCGAATGTTGCCGACCGCACTCTTGATGGGACTTTGGTGCTCGTCGGCCAGTAAAGTCCGCGTCTCGACGCTCGTGGACCGTGGCTTTGATGCTGAGGCGGGTTCTTGTCGATCGTATCCGTTGCTTTGCTCTGCCGGCGAGGCGTTGGTCACTGTATGACGAATGTCCACCACTGCCGCGTTTTCGCTCGACTGCTTTGGCGGTGGCAAGCGTGTCGGCCGAGTCGTCAGTGGCGACGGCGGCATGCTCTCAATGGTGGCCAACTTGGGCTGCAGCGAGGCGACAGACGCTGGCATTTCCTTTGGCAGCGATGTCTTGCGCGTCAGCGGCGGCGGCGTGCCCGGCGCCTCCACTTTCCGGCGGAACACCAGCTTCACGGGCTTGCTCATTTGCTGGAGCCGTGCGAAAAACGCCTCAAACTTGAAATCGGCCGACCGCACGCCGTTCGCCGCCAGTAGCACGTCATTGGTCTGCACGGTGCGATGCACAGTCGGGTTCACGCCCGGCGTCGACCGCGTCACGACCGGGTAGCCTGTGCCTTTTTCTTCGCCGAAAAATAACCCCAACGAGCCCGTCTCCCAGTACACTTCAATGAGCTGGACCTCACCGTTCCGGATGCGCTCGTCGTCTTCCCATGGTTCCGTAGGCGAGTCGCTCGTGTCCGTGTCGCCGTCATACTTGTGCTTGGCCACGGGGGACTGCATGTCTCGCCGCCGCGGCGTCTTGGGCGTCGCCGGCGTGCTCTTGGTCGGTGTCTTCGTCGGTGTCGGCACGGGCGCGAGCTCCTTGGCCGTCGATGAGCGCCAGAACGCACCCCTGGAACTCGCGGCCGGTTTCGACGAGGGCGACGACTGCTGCTTGTCGAACTGTGGTGGGGGCACGGAATTCGAGCGCTGCACTTTGGCGGCAAACGCCTTGGCCGCGTCTTTCATGGCGGCCGCGCGCGACGACGAGACGTCATTCGCGGGCGCCGAGATTTCTGCTCCTCCGCCGTCGATGCGCGGGTTGCTGGGTCGCTCGAAGCGCAGCAGCACGGGCTTTTTCATGGTCGCGAGGATCTTGAAAAACTCGGAAAACGTGTGCTTCTCGGACCGCACGTCGTTGACAAACTTGAGGATATCGCCGGGCGCGACCATGGGCGAGATGCACGACTCGGTGGCCTTGGACACGTACGGGATGCCGTCTTTCTCCGACTCGAGAAAGATGACACCGAGCACGCCGCGCTCCCAGAGCACTTCGTACTCGTTGGGGTCGAGCGGCGGCAGCTTCTCGCGCACGCGGTCGGCCCACGTGATGCGCTTTCTCTCCATCGTGGCCAAGTCTCGTTCGCGGCCGGGCGTGTGCGGGCCTGGCGCGTGGTGGATACTGCCGTTTGTGTTGGTCGGGGTCGAGAGTCCCGAAGTGTTGCTGGGCGGGAGAGAGGCGCCCGAGCTCCCGTACGCGCCGCCCGTGGCCTTGGACGCGAGCTTGGAGAGCGACACGAACTTGCTATTCTTCATCATGGTTATCTATCGCACCCGGATGTCGAGGAAGAAGAGGGGCGGCGGACGCCCGAAAGTTGGCACGAAAGTTGGGAGTTGGGAGAGGAAATCGTTGGATCGGGCCAACGCGTGCCGTGAGTTACGTGTGGATACTGGATACGGGCGCGGATGGTTGATGGAAAGCTGCCACCAGCAAAACGTCCAGCGAGCCCACCTCGTCCAGAGTGGGGGGGAGAAGGGAAGGGGGAGTGTTCCGATCGCCGCGCGAATGCCGAGGAATCCCCAGGCGCAATGCGAGAAGGCACCGGCCCCAACCCAACCCACACGCAACAAAGGCAAAAGCGCCAGCCCGTGGAAACCCATACCAAAACCCTCCTGGATAAAAAAGACCCCCTCCGGGGCTGAGCTTTTTGGTGGCCTTCTTCACAGCGAACAGCACACGTTCGCAATACCCCTACTCCTATCAGGTAGAACCTACCCCTTTTTAAACATTTAGCCAATGATGAGCGAGCACATTCGGCAATTTATCCAACCCTATGCTCGGTCGTATGGTTTTCTGGCGCTGGATTGTGATATTTCTCCAACACAATTTGGCCACAGTTCGGATCGACCACCAGTGGCGATACATCCCGTGGAGGCTCCTCGCCACAATCTCTCAGGTGATGCATGGGGGGCTCCCTTGACAACTCTGCATCCATCACAGATCAATACCAATGCGACTGATAAGTATTCCCTGGGAATGCTCGACAAGTGCTCAGGATACTGTACGCTGAGCACGAGCACAGCCTGTGGTAAGAGCAGGCTCCTCGCCACTTCAACGTTTCCCTCGGCGCCTCCTCGCCACATCATCGCAATGGCCTCCCCTCCGCGTTATACTAAACGAGGCATCCTCTGTCCACTGCGCTCTACTGGAAATCCATGGAAATTCGCTCCGCGCCTCCTTCTCCCGCAAATGCGACGCGCAGCGCGAATGAGATTTTTCGTGCGTATCTCTCTTTAATTCATTTTTGTACCCATATCAATTTAGCCTGCGTCGACGCGCGCAACGCTCTCGGATTCGTCTTCTCCGACTCGATGCGCAGTTTTTCTTCCATGCATGTTGGTGCAACGGCGGCTGAGTGGTCAAGTGGGAGCATTCTGGATGGATTCGACCAACGAGAGACCGCAGCGTCCCCTACAGTATGCGTGGCCGTCACCGACGTGCGGCTCAGGTCACTTCGACAGGTCTGCTTGTTTCTCTCACAATCAGCGAGGTCTTCTCGTGCGGCACTTCCGGGGAGTATTGGTGATCGCGGGGTCCAAACATGGCGACTGCTGTTCGTAGGAGCCGCTGTGCGCTTGCCCCAGTGGTCGTTCATCTCGCATCCATTTTCATCCATCAGACCCGCGGAGTGCGGATCAACGCGGTGGACTTGTCGGACCAATATCGCACCACAGAGGATGTCGTTGTGTTTGCCGCCGACCAGACCATCTCCTCACGGTTTGCACAGCTCTACAATAGCGGCCTCAACGGTACGCCGCTCGACGTGGCGGAGGAACAGTTGCCGTTCGAAATCAACGCGATGCTCCATGCCCACGCACTCGTGTGGCGCGATCTCGGCGGCACACTACAGCGGCTGTTTCTGTGGGATGCTGGCTTTGTCGCCACGAGTAGCCGTTCGCAGCTTACGCGTGTCTACGTGCAGTGCGGGCTGACCATGGACGAGATTGTGGTCCCACGAGACGAGTTTCGATCCCAGGGATGTCCTTCTCGGTTGTGTGGCGCCACGCTGACATCGTCAGGATCGTGTACCACCATCCGCACGAAGTGTGCGATCAATGGCTTCCAGGACGGCCATGACTCCGCGCAGGTGGTGCTGTGGTCCGAGGAGCAGCCGAACTCTGACCTCCCGTATCCCACGCTCTTCCGCATCGACAACCAGAGCTTCGTCATTCACATGCTGGAGTCCGGCGCCAACGCCAACAAGGAGAGCTGTCCGCCCTCGATTCGCTTGGCGATTCCGTGCGATATCGCCAACAGCGATCCAAACGCTTCGTGGTGTATCCCCACACCCAGTGGGATCATCCCGCCGCTGCTAGAAGCACTGCGCTCCACTGCCAACAGCAACAGCAATGCGAACGAGGCTCGGCCACTGCTGTGGGTCTGTGTCATGAGCGTGGCAGCGGCCGCCGGTGTGATGGTCATGTGGTCTCGCCACAAGCTCCATGCGTTGAAGCAAAGGGTGGGTGACTCCATGACTGAAAAGCAACTTCAGGCGCCCACGACGACCACCACAACCCAACTCGGGAGCGAGCTGGCATTCGTCTCGGTCCACACCCACAATTCTGCGGCGCCCATGGTCAAGCCTTCGCGCAGATCGCTCGCTACTTTCTCCACTTGCAATGAGTCGTCCTCCTCGTCATCGATCGCGGACCTTCTCAACGCCTCGGAGGTGTTTCTCGCGTTCCAGCGCGACCCGTTCGTAGTGAAGAAGCGGATCCCCATGGAAGACATCGCGTTCTCACGGCGCCTGTGCCAAGGTGCGAGCGGCGACGTGTTTATCGGGCATGTGTACGGACAGCGCGTGGCGATCAAGCAGCTTTTGCAGCTCCGGCGGACCGAGCTAGACGATCTCGAGAGCTTTGCGCGCGAGATCCAGCTCACGGCGACGCTCGATCACCCGAATGTTATCGGAATGGTTGGTGTCGCGTGGACCACGTTCCAGCAACTCACGCTCGTGCTCGAGTACCGTTCCGGTGGCGATCTGCTGAACGCGATCCGCAAGCGCGGCGCACGGTGGTCGTGGAACGCCGAGAAGCTCTTCCTCGCGATTGGCGTCGCCAAAGGGATGGTCTATCTCCACGGTCGCGGTCCGCATCCGCTTGTCCATCGGGACATCAAGTCGCGCAATATTCTCGTCGACGCTGCTACGCTCGAGCCTGCACTGTGTGACTTTGGCTCAAGCTGTACTGTGAGTGCACTGGACGTCCTGGACTCGGCCGCCGGTACGATCCTATGGAGCGCGCCGAAGTCATCTGCTCGCAGCAGTTCTCGGTCAAGGCAGACATCTTTTCGTTCGGCATCGTGCTGGCCGAGCTCGATACCTGCACGCTGCCCTATACAGAAGAACGCTATTCTGAGGGTCACACGATCCGCGCGGTCCGCATCGCGCACATGGTTGTGGAGAACCAGATCAAGCCGCAGCTCTCGACGCACTGTCCACGGTTCATTCGTGAGCTCGTGATGCAGTGTGCAGCACGAACCCGACGAGCAGCCGACGGCCGAGCAGGTGTTGGCCAGGCTCGCAGACGCGGCCAATGACTGCGCCGCGCTGTGGAAATCCACGGCGTTTGGCATCGAGAGTGTGTGAGGCAATTGCGTGGGAGAAGGTGGAGGTGACATCTTTGACGTTGTAGTGCGTTGGAAAATTCCGCAGTGATTTTCGTTGGATACATGCAGATTGTATACAGGCCTTCACAAAAGTCTACGCGTGGCTTACAAGTCGGAAAAGAACTTTTCCCGCTCCGTGGGCATCGCCCGCCGGCCCTGGAAGCCGCTGGCCACGTCCATGTCCGAGTCGTCATCATTGTCGCTGTCGCTCGAGTCGACGTCCTCCATCTCTTCGTCATGGTCCATACCGGTGCCTTCGTCCGCAATAGTCCCCTTCTCTTCTTCGCCGTCGTCTTCCTCATCGTCGTCGTCTTCAAACAAGTAGCCAACGTCCCAAAAGTGGACCTTGTTCGTATGGGAGACACTGCCAATGATCTTCTTGTCGTGCGAGAGCTTGAGCGTCTCGACAGGAAAGTCTTCGTGTTCACCAATGAGACCCAGCAGCTTGTTGGGATGCACTTGTACCACACTACATCATTTTTGTTCCACCATAAGTCAGAGATCCAAGCGAGTATGCTGCAACGACCAGACGCTACGCACCGAACAATCCCATCGCTCGAACCAGTCAAAACCGTGTCTTCGTCGATCTTGACGATCGTCTCGATCGACTCGGGGTGGCCAGGGAACCGATCTGACATGTCGCCCCACGTGCCCCAGCTGAACACCACCAGCACGCCGTCCTGCGAGCCGCACACAACCTTCTTGCCGTTCTTGAGGACGGTGACCGAGAGCAATTCGTCCTCCAACTCATCGCTCTTGCCAGCGAGCACGTTCTTGCGCAGATCGTACGCCGACAGTCGCCCATCGCCGCCCGTCGCGAGCAAGTGGTCGACGCTCGCGTTCGCGGCGAAGCCCGAGATGTAGTCGACGTGCTCTTTCCACTCGACGACACAGCGGTGTTGCCGCGTGTCCCAGATCTTGATGCAGCCCTGGTCGTCGCCGCTCACGATCACGTCGTCGGACAGCGTGAACAATCGGTTCACCGGTGCACTAAAAGAGAGAGATACACGGAGACAAGTAAGACCGTGCACCGAATCGCATCGGCATTTTCGACAGACTAAACTCACTCGTGTGCGCGCAGCTGCGCCCACGAGGCGTTGCCATGGACATCAAAGGACCGGATCGAGCGGTCCGTCGATGCCGTGTACAGCGCTGCATGAGTGGGAAAAGAACCATTCAGAGTGTACCCATTTGACCATGCTGAACGCGTTCATTACCTTGTCCATTGGGCGAGAAGAGCACGGCACGACACGTCTCTTGGTGGTGGCTTAGTGAGAGCAGCTGAGTATTGGCGTCCTCTCCATACTTGTAGCTGCGTAGAAGGAAGAAGGCAATCGTCAGAAAAACCCGGAGAGTGGTGGGCTGCACTGCTCACAACACAGGAAGCGCTCACATTTCGACGACGCCCGTGATGCTGGCGAGCGCGAGCACGTCCTGCGACGGGTGGAAGTCAAAGTCTACGACGTGCGCGTCGCAGAGAATGTCGTCCGGCGTGTGGTCGTCCAGCGCCGACATGATCGCAGGTCAAGTCAATTGGGTTTGGTCGCCTTCGCGCCAGCCAAGAGTGTCAACGGTTCACCATGGAATAAATGGTGGAAGGGCAACTTGGGTCCCGAATTGGAGGGGCTTTAACACGGGACACATTCTAACCTAAGCTAGCCTAATGAAGCTTGCCAATCAAATGAAATCGGAGGCTTGGAGAGAATGGTGAGAATGGCATGGAGAGACGATGGTGTGTCTATGGTTTGGGTTAAATATGCTTCGTTGTTGTTGGTTGGTAGTAGATCATCAGTGTGTGTGAACAGACGCGGCACGCGAACTAGGCAGACCACCCACCGCCACGTTTTCCCTTTTAAACATAGTCCGAGAAGATGACGTGGTCGTCAAACGTGAGCGGTCTCGTGGCGGCTTGGTGCTTCGCGAGATCGCGAGAGAGCGAGGCAAACTTGGCCAGGATCTTTTGCTTGGGCACCTCAAAGTCCCGCTTCATCGACCCGCGACGCGGCGCCTGCGAACGGTCAACGACCACCAGCGCCTGGGGTGCAGCCGCACGCACAGGTGCCGTGCTGGGGTTGGCACTTGGCGACGCCTGCACGGAGTGGTCACGGCCACTGTCAGTGACCACGAGCACGCCCGAGTCGGCGCCGCAGAGCCAGGCCGTATCGGGCGGCGGGATGCGGTCCACACGCTTGCGGCCCAATGCCTTCTCCTGGATCACGTGGACCAGCTCGGTCGCTTGGGACTGAAACTCCCGCAGCAGCAGCTCCGGTGCCGGGATGTACCGTGGCTTGGTCTTGCACTGCGTATTGCGGTGGCCATCTTTGCCCCAGGCCACCAGCAACTTATCGAGCTGCTCCATGCCAACGTCGGCGAGGTCGACGCGGTTTTTCGTCTGCGCGAGGGACGCGCGGCGCTTCGACGCGTGCTTGACAGCGTCGACCAGCGCTTCATCGAACACGCCAAAGTCCTCGTGAGCTTTGGGACGCAGTGTCAGACCCGTCGCGATGCTGTGGCGGCGACGCGTCATCGACGGATGCAAAGAATGCGTGAGCTCCGTATCCATGATCCGGGATGGCGGAGGCGGAATGTGGACCCCAGCCAGCGCCGCCACGAGTCCGCCCTGTATTTGCCCGTGCTGTGGCCAGTTTAATGCCGAGTCCACAGACGACGACCGGCGCGATCGCACCGAGCGCCGCAGATTGTCGAGAATAAACTGGTCGCCAAAAAGACTCGCGAGCGACGCCTCCCACGTGATGCGCTGCAGCTTGGAAATGTTGTGGCGCTCGAGCATGGCGCGGCAGTAGTAAAACCAAAAGTCACGCGACGGCGACCCCACATTGCGCGTCTCGTCCAGCGCCGCGCTGCTGCGCTGCTGGCGATCGCGCTGCTGCGCGTAAAAGTTGTTCCACGAGTCGGTCGAGTAGTCAAAGCTCGCGACGAAATTCGACATGGTGCGGAACGCGTAGCCGCTGATCGAGACGCGTCCGGCGTAGAAGAGCTTGACGACGTCCGAGCTCGAGGCCTTGCCCGAGTAAATGTGGAGGAAGTCCTCCATCGACATGGCTACTTCGCACGTGATCTTGCCGCCGGCGTCGTTGGCCGTGGCGTTCTTCTTGGTCGCCACGTCTGCATATACACAGCATCCGCAGTAGTTAGCCATTGCTGCTGCCAACTGAGACAGAGAAAAAGAAACGCACCTTTCTTCTCCGAGACGGTCACAAGGTACGTCACGTGCTCTTTGGTCTCGTCCTCCGTGTCCTTGAACTTGAACAGGATCGAGCCCTCGAAGCTCGTCGACGGCTTGATACTGAACTGCATAAACGACATGACCTCGTCGATCTTGGCCTCACGACTCATCGACGGCGGCGGGCTCGGCGCTGGCGGTGGCGTCGGCGGTGAGGAGCTCACAACATCCTGTAATGCGGCATCCGGCGCCACGGCGTCCAGGGAGAGGGTGGGCTCCATGTTGGTGTTGGCGGATTGTTGGATGTGGGGAGAGTTGGCGTTGGTTTCTATCGATTCCCAATCGTTGGCGCGGTTCCCATTTCGATTGTGGTCGTGCGGTGGGTGATTCCCCATTCATTTCGACAACCAACAACGAAAACAGAATGGTTTTGAGGTTTTATTCAGAGCCGGTTCTGATCAAACCAGAACACGTCGGGCTCTGACGTACCTCTACGAGAAAGATAGATCGAGGTTTTTTAGAAAAAGGGAGGAAAGAGTGATGGTCGCTTGATGATCGAGTGGGTTCTGTGGTTCTGTGGTTCTGTGGTTTCGATCGGCTTCGATTCGAGGACGAAACACCGTGACCGCTTTGTACCTTCAAAACGGTACACTCCCAATTAGAGATCTCTACTTAGATAAGATAATATAAGATCAAATGGCTACACTCACACCAGCAGCTCCCGTATCCTCTTGCGCACGGCCGTCAAATGGGCTTCAATGACACGAATGTTGTCGGAGTCTGCTGCGGTGGCTTCACTCTCAAGTTGCGCCTTCTCTGCGGTCAACGCCGCCGTGATTTCTCGCTCCAGAGCCTCACACTGCGCGAGTGGGAGCTTCTTGCCGAATGGCGACGAGAGCAGCATCTCGGGGGTGACGCTGGCTCGCAAAGCCCGCAGCGTCTGAGTAAACTGAAAGATGCACAGCTTGCGGCGGTACGTAAACCACGGCTCGAAATGCGGCGAACTGATGAATGCCGTGTACAGCGCACGCCACTTGGATCGCTTGATTTGGGTCGGCAGCTGACGTGGGTTCACGCTCGACAAGAAGCCCTGGAGATAAACGCGCCAACCAGGTTAAAACACCAACACCTACAAGAAATACTACAGCACCAAGTCGCGTTTACCTTTAGGTCGAACGGTTTCAGCACATCCTCGGGAGACACGTAGAGATTGGAGTTCGTGCTGTTGATCTTCCAGACCCCAAAATACGGGTCAAAGGGACGTAGGAACCGCTTGGTGAGTTTGCGGAAATGCTGTCGGCGTGATACGTCTGTTGAATCAGTACTGTACAGCGCTTCACATCTTAAGAGGAAAGATTCAAGCCTTACCCTGCGGAGAATGGCATTGTTGATGGCCACGTAAGGCTCGTCTTCGGTGCTCGCCGTCTGAGTTACAATCACTTCGCGCGGAGTCACGAGCTGATTGAGCACGGCGACATCGACGGTCAAGTAGCGTGGTCGGCGACGAAACAACTGCGGGTAATACCAGAGAATCATCGTCAGCGAGCTTTGAGCAGGGCAACGAATCCGTACATGTTGACCCACGTACCACAGCTCGGTCGCTGTCCTCGAGTGTGTCGAGATCCACTGTGGGCTTAATGCGAACCGAGACAACGTCCGTGTCGGTGCGTGTGTCAAGTGATATGCCTGCGACTGTGCGTGTTCGTGCAGCGAACTTGTCGCCTGCTTCGAGAAATGGGAACACCATCGCGTTTGGCCACCGCTTGAACGACTTCATGAAGAATGGGTTTGTTGTGCCGACTATTGTCATTCTCTCAGGCAAGCTGACCCCATCTCCTTGACGCGACACGATCTCCTGTTTCCAACGTAAAGTGTGCGTCAGCGATCTCGCTTTGCGTTAATTCCTCGTTTCACTACGTACGTCAAAGTCAGCCTCGTACAGCGCAAAGTACGGGCGATAGTCGCCTTCAAAGTTCAACGGTGCGATCAGACTGTCCACAAAGTCTCAATGTGAGACCAATCTTCTCACGAATACAAGCTTGGAACGCCGTACCTGGCGAGGCCCAATGTCGCTTGGCTACACGTTCGAGCATGGGGGGATACGATCACTAGGCTCTCTCCTGTGATCGCAAACTGCCACAGCTGCCAGAGACAGCTCTCAAACCCCATGAAGGTGGAGTACAGCCCAATACTCTACGAACACCGTGACGTAAGTTCAAACAGGTACTTGTACGGACAACTCAGAGCTGGCTCACCTCGAACGGCGTGCATTGGGCACCTCGCTTGGCCATGAGTACATCGCCAAAACACGGTGACGGTGGCTCAACTTGTTTGGTGACCACGAATTTGCCTTCCTTTACAATGACGCTCTCATCGCTTGCGCTGACCACCACCTCGTCTTCGCTTCCATCCTGCTCCACGTCCGTATTAAGACTATGGTCATTTGCACTGGGTGTCTCGTCGTCGTCCTCTTCTCCATCGTCATCGGATCCGTCGTCGTCATCGCCAATCAAGTGGCCGGTAGGTGAGGGCGACATCATGTCTGCAGAGGCGGCCTGCGCGTCGATGCGTTCATAGTCCAGCAGGTCCGGTACTATGCAGCTGATGTACGTGCCCGCCAACGGCAGCGCCAGCGGCGTATCCTTCACAAGCGGGGGCCTACACACCATACCAATCAGTACTGAAAACGCTACGCTGTACGGCCAAGCAACGCAGCGGAGATTCGGTACCAGTGGGAGATGTTTTCGAAGAGCGCCTCCAGCACAGCATTGCCCGCCTGGAAAAAGAGTGGGCCGACGACACGAAGCACGCGATCGTACAGGTCAACGTACGGCTTGTCTGTGACCACTACAAGCGCACGCTGCATGTACCCGCGGCTTCGCGAGGCATCGCGCTGCTGACGAAAGAGCACAAAGCCATACGAAAACTGCGAGCTGAGACACAAGCGAAAGCGTCAGGAACCTATCACAAAGCAACACGGCTCGCTGTTGCCCACCTATCCTTAGCCTTCTTGAAGCGAACGATAAACTGCGTGTCGCCTTCGTCCTGCTTGTTGCTGTGGGGCAGCGACAAGTGTGCAACGCTCTTGCGCGCGTCGTCGCTGAGATCCGCATCGGCGGGATAGAGCGCGTCGAGCCGCTGGCCCGTGTCGATGTCGAACACGACCGTCGCGAGCGCTGTCAGCCCGTACGACGCCGCAATGCTGGTGGCACTTGTGGGTGCTTTTCTGTGCTCGAGTGCCTCAGAGGTCGCGACGCGCAGTCCGCGCGGGCCGTGGCTCGGCGAGGGCTTCACCATCTTGTTCGATTGTGAGTTGGGGTCATTCCCTGACATCTTGAGGAGATCCATCGCCCTCGTATTGGTGCAAATTCGTATTATTCGGTTTGACTGGTGTAAATTGTATTGTGGAAATTTGACAAACATCATGAAGCTGTTTTTGGAGTTTAGCGTGATAAAACTGTTTTTGAGGTTTGGAGTGCTTCGGTGTCAGAGTTTCTCAAGTTCAAAGAGCAGAGAGAGGGTCCGGATCCTTCGGATGTTGAGTGAGACTGCTAGTTGCGGAGAACACCGCCGTCGGTGATCGGCTGGACGGCGGGCTTGCCCATGGAAGGCACGAAGTCGTTCGTGTAGACCGAGTGCTGGTCCACGTTCGCGTCGAGCACGTTGAGGTACTTGCAGAACTTGCCCACCTTCTCCCAGTCCCGCTCCACGTTGAGAAGCGTGCGAGAAAAGTAAGGAAGCGTGCGGTCGTAGATCGCCTTGTAGAGATCTGTTCAATAGCCACAACATTCACGTGCGTCAGAACCATACCTAGACTACCTTCTCGCCAGAACAGTACCGTTGCGGATACGCGGGTTCATGCGGCACATGTCCTCCCAGGCATCTTCCGGGTACTCGATCGTGATGTCCATGGCGCGTCGTGTTGCACGCAGAAACCCAGCAACAGTCTCTTCGTTCGCCTTGAAGAACTGGTCGCTCGCGACAAACATGACCGAGCAAAAGCAGCAGCAGCCCAATCCGTCGAGCTCGTCGATGCGGAGCATGCCGGCCTTCTCGCCCGACAGCTTCTCGAGCTCGATGCGCTGGAAGTTGGTAAAGCCAATGCCCGTATCAATATCACCGCGCAAGATCGCGTCCACAACGTTCATGCCCACGCGAACAGTCTCATAACTCGACGTGTCGATACCGGCCTGGCGGGCCATGTCGTCAATCATGACCTTGCCAAAGTGCCCAATGTACCCGACACGCTTGCCGATAATGTCCTTGAACTCCTTGATGCCGCTGCTGGCCTTGAAGATGAGACCTGTGCACATACACTAGCTGTTTAGCGAACAAGAACCTTGTACCATGTCACTTGTCCGTACCCGTCGGCGGCTCGTCCAGCAGCGTGCCGAACGACGTGAGGTCGATGCCGCGTTCCTTGGCTGCGAGGATGTGGATCATTGCCTTGAGCCCCATGTTCACAGCGCCTGAGCCCACAATCTCGGTCACATCGCTGGGATTGGTGGTCTCGAGGATCGCGAGATCGATGCCTTCTTCCTCGTAGAAGCCGCGCTTCTTGGCCACGAAGATGGGCGTGTGGTACGGGTTCGCGTACCAGTTGAGAAGGAACGTGACCTTCTTGATTTCCGTGGTGTTGGTGGGCATTGCAGGCGCCATGGCTGGTTGATTGAGTTCAGGGGAAGACAAGTGTGAAGGATTTCGCAAAAGGGAGTCTGAAGCGGAAAAAAATGAGCGGCTAGGAGTGCGAAGCGAAGGGGGTGGGCGGTGGAGATAGGGAAGGCAAAAGAAAGCTGTGGTGGGGAGACGGCATGACGGAAATCCGCACCTAGGCGGAGAGTCATGGAAATCTAGCCCCGCAAAGAGCCATTACTGTATCTGACGGGAGGGCACGATCCGGGACAGGTCAGCAACGTCTTGACGCGCATCATTATCATGCTTACCGGGGGGAGGGGGATGAGCCAGTGTAGGGCGTGTAAAAAGTATCTTGTGGAGAATGTATGCTTGCGTGGCGTCCAGAAAACTGCTGCCGTCGGAATACCGAGGAGAAACACGAGGCTGATTCTTAGACATCTAAAAGCAGCAACGAAGGCAATTCAGTTCCACGATTGATCCCTGACGCCATCGTGGCGTGCAACTGACCGAACGAGTTGCTGGGAGAGCCTGTACCGAGGGAAGCGAGTGCGCAACAGTTTGCGTGTTCGCAACCACGTCTCAACGTCGCGTCTCTTTCCAAAAAAGGGTAGGCTGTTGCATCAGCACCCAGTCTGCTCTTCTGGTCGCCAAGACTTCGCTCCACCGTGTTTGGAGAGTTGGCCTGAGGATCTTCGATGAGCAACAACCGCCAACATCCAATCAACGGACCGACGAGGATGTGCCTAGCAGTTGACGTCAGTGCTTCTTGAAGTCATAGTGGGAGTGACGCACCAGCCCCCAGTGCCACAGCGCGGCAAACGGAGTGTCTCAACGGCGAACTCCGCTGGTTGCGCATGTGAATCCAACATCAGTGAGCACTGCCCGAAGACGACAAGCGTGCTCTCGCCAACGGCTGGTGGGCAGCTAGTAGGTTTCGTTATGATGTAAATGCGCATTCATCGTTTCTCACGCAGAGCGCTGTGGGTGCATCAGTGTTGCGCCGACGTCAGTGAAGTCGTCATTTTATTCCACCTCCGTCCGGCCTTGTGGTCTATGTAGATTGTGGTGTGTGTTAATCCACTAGATACGTTCCACTTCGAAGGAGTACAGTATGAGCTTTCCTGTCTTCGTGTCGCTTTAACCAGCTTAAAGGGAGGTGATCTTGGCTGTGCTGTGGAGACGATCAGCTCACGGAGTTGATTTGTCACAAGCCTCTCAAAGGGAGCCTGCAGTACAAAGCACACTTCAACTGCTCGCTTTCATGAATATTACAAATAACCTTCCTAAATGTTTGAAAAACTCTCTCCAGCTCGATGATTGGTTGAAATGGCCGTCGTTTTCCGTGTGGATCACATTGCTTGATCTCCATGCGCAGCGCCGTGGCCACCGCGGCCCGGACGCGGGCGGCGGCGCGACGCGTCTCGCTCCATCGTCTGCCGCAGCTGCGTATGTTCTCCAGTGAGGCTGCCGTGCAGCGCTCGACGATCAAAGACGCGCGCACGCAGGCGAGCGGCGCACGGGTCGCGCTGGGGGGCTGGGTCAAGTCGGTGCGCAAGCACAAGTCGGTCAACTTTATCAACTTCAGCGACGGCTCGTGCCTCGCCGAGATGCAGGTCACGTTACCAGCGCCAGAGGAGAGCGATGCTCCGTTGGGTAATGAGGTCGCCGATATCGCTGACGTCACGGTCGGCTCGAGCATCTTTGTGGAGGGCGTGCTGCGTGACGTGCCCGGTGGAAAGCAAAAGAAGCTCGAGCTGCACCCCAACAAACTCCACGTGCTCGGCAAGTGCGATGCGCAGACGTACCCACTTCAGAAGAAGTACCATTCGCTCGAGTTCTTGCGAGAGAACCTGCACCTGCGCGCACGGACCAACACGTTTGGTGCCGTCACGCGGGTCCGCAATGCGCTCAGGTACGTTTGCTTTTCACGTGACAATTATCTCTTTCTTGAATGACTGAGACCTAGAAACTTCCATTCTGTAGCCAGGGTTTGCACGCGTACTTTCAGGACCACGATTTCGTGCAGTTGCACAGCCCCATTCTAACGTCGAGCGACTGCGAAGGTGCCGGCGAGATGTTCCGCGTCACACGGATGGGTACGTGTGTCTTGACTTCATCTAGTACTTGCCATCCAAATTGACGTTTTCTATGTGGTGGGGGTGGTTTGCAGATGGCAAGGACGACTTTTTCGGCACGCCGACGCACTTGACCGTCTCGGGCCAGCTCCACGCAGAGATGTACGCGTGCGCGATGAGCAAGGTGTACACCTTTGGTCCGACCTTTCGTGCCGAGAACAGCAACACGACACGCCATCTCGCCGAGTTCTGGATGGTCGAACCAGAGATGGCGTTCGCCGGTCTAGACGACTGCATCGAGACTGCCCAGGGTGCCGTCCAGCGGTCGGTGCAGCACCTTTTGACAAAATGTGAAGACGACATCGACTTCTTCAACAAAACCTATGACAAGGAACTCTCGGGTCGGCTCCAGAAGCTGTGCGAAAGCGAGTTTCCACGGGTCACGTACACAGAGGCCATCGAGATCCTCACAAAGTGCAACGCCACCTTCGAGAAGACACCACTGTGGGGTATGGATCTCCAGACTGAGCACGAGCGGTACCTCGCCGAGAAGCACTTTCAAGGGCCTGTGTTTGTGACCGACTATCCGGCCGAGATCAAGGCGTTCTACATGCGCAGGAACGACCCAGACGCGTTGGGGCGAGACACGGTCGCGGGCATGGATTTGTTGGTGCCAAAGATTGGTGAGCTCGTGGGAGGCAGTGTGCGTGAAGAACGGTTCGACGTTCTGGAAGCAAAGATGAAGAGGCTGGATTTGATCCATGACGTTGTCGCAGGTGAAGACGGAGTCGACAGTGGGTCGAAGGCAGGTGGTGATTTGAGTTGGTACCTGGACCTCCGCCGCTTTGGCACCGTGCCGCATGCTGGTTGGGGTCTCGGGTTTGAGCGGCTTGTGCTCTTTGCCACGGGCATGGACAACATCCGAGATGTGATCCCGGTTCCGCGCTTTCCTGGCAACTGCAAGCACTGATGGAGCGCTCAGTACTCCATATCCGCGCGGGTATCAGAAAATAAAAGTTGGACGTTTTGTCAGCGGCATCATGGTGAAGTTACCGTCTATTACTCAACTCGGCTCACTGCCCACCGGTATTATACTGTAGCAACGCTTGCCCTGTCGACTGCTTCCTCACTGAGGAAAGAGCTTGCTGAGCAAGTCCCGGTTGATCTCAAAGAGCTTGTTCTTGTCCTCTGTCAAGACCGCGTTCTCGTTTTGAATCATTTTCCGCTCGTTCAAGAGAGAGTCGACTTCTCGCTGCTTCGCGTCGAGGAGATGCCGCAACGCATCGTTTTCCTCCACGGCGAGCTTCAGCTGGGACTCTAACCGATTCGTGTACATACTCTGGCTGAGGAGAAAGTTCTGGAGCGATGCAAAGCCCTCCACTTGGCCCTGAGTGTGCTGCGGCGACTGCACTATCGTGTTGTCTTGGGACATGGCTCTTGATTTCTTGATCCGTAGCAAAATGTCGACGGGATCACTAAAAGAATTGTTAAACATCGAGTTGGTCGAGTCGTTCGACGGAGCGTTGCTGTTGGACACGGACTGACTGGACGTCGACATATTGTGGGAATTATTCTCTGTCGATGGCGGCGGTTGTTGCTGGGAGTTCTGGTTCTGAGCAATCGGGAATCCATTTGGGAAGTTTGGCATGGGACCTGGGGCGCTTCCGGGCGAAGGCTGGCGATATATCAATCGATTTCGAACGAGGTCCAGATTGGGCAGCGCGCCCTTGGGGAATGTTCCAGGGGGCATGCCGACTCCAACCATCGCTGGGTCAGCCATCATCGAAGACGGCGGCATGGGCCCAGACGGGGCCAGTTCAGGAGGGTGGAACGACTTGCCACTGGTCATTGTCTTGGCTTTCTTCTTCGCGCCACCGGATGCAGGGGAGATCGCATTCGTTAGCGTCGACGCCGATGGAAGGAAAGTGCGACTTGTCGACGATCGCGAGTCGCCATTGTTCAAGTGTGCTTGGTGGTTCGCGAGCGAGGGTAAGGACCCCGATGGCTTTGACCCATTGGAATCGGGATACCGGCGCGACCCGCCGTCTTCGCTGGCGTCTTGCGCGAGCCTTCGCTTCCCCGATGGCGACACCGGTAGCAGCTTCTTCGGTGGGCCTGCACTTGTCATCGCTGGTGACGTGGATGTGGACGTGGAGGCGCCTCCCTCGGTATAGCCGTCGGTCGGGTACACCAACTCGGCCTGCTCGTTCGCTCCGGCGCGTCTCGTGGCCTTCTTCCGCTTGATCAAGTGCATGAGCTCGGGCTGGTTGCGGCGAAAATACGGGTGGCTGAAGGTGCAAATGTCGGTCTTGGATTTGGTCCACTTGCGAAAGCCGAAGTAGTTGAGCTGTCGCTGGAAGCTGTGGAAGTTCGTGTGGTTGAAATACTTTGGCAGCACTTTCTCCGTCACGTTGGCCTGGTCGAGAATCTGGAGCGCGAGCCCGTCCTCGGCCCAGCGGATGACTTGGTTGCTTTCGTGCTGGAGAATCTCGTACAGCATGAGCAGAAACTTGGGTGCGTCCGGCTTGACGCGGTACTTGGCCATGATCAAATCCTTGGGCAGCATCGCGCCGGGCTTTGCCGGTGCGATCGCCACCAGCGGCGTCGACGGCGTCTGCTCGTCGCGGGAGCCTTCGTTCGCATACGACTGCGCCGCCTCGTGACCTCTTCCGTCTTCTCTCTCTCGCTGCCAGTGCTGATGCTGCTGCTCCGAATCGGTCTGCGGGAGAGGAGAAGGAGGAGGGCCGTGTCCACGCGACCTCGGCGTCGTCTCCGAGTCTGCTGGCCCGAGCCGTGTCCGGTCGTGGTGGCCGTAGATCGACCTCTCGTGCTCGTGCTCGCGCGTCGGCGACGCGTCACTCGTGGGCGACGAGTTGCTGCCGCTGGTATGGTCGCCGCGACCCGCCAGGACCTTCTTCTTGAGCTTGAGCGGGGCAGTGTCCACCGCATCTTCTGACGTGCGACGCGCGCGCACGGTCTGCGCGGCGCTGCCCTTGGTCACCATGGAGCGTTCTCGTCTTCTCGGTTCTTCTTTCTTCTTGGCCGGCGACGCACCAAAGCGACAAGATAAAAAAAGAAAACGGAATGGAAAACAAACCGCCTTCGCTTTCTTTTTTTTGTCGAAGTGAGGGAAATCGGAATCAAACGGGTCCAAACTCCCTGATGGCCGTGTCGCGTGGTGGCGGCCAGATGGGTGGAGGCACAGGAGAGAGTGCTGGGGGGCGCCGCGTGTTGAAAGTGAGTCGCCGCAAGGATTCGTTTCACGTTGTGAAGCTTCGAACTTGCAGGACAAGGAGGAAGGAGGGCCTCGTCGGTGCTGGAAGACGAAAGGGGGAAGGGGGTTCTGTGGTTTGGCGCACCGAGCACAACTCACTCGAGAAGAAAAGAAAAACGGACCGACGACACCTGCCGTGGTGCAAGGTGACTGGCCGAAAAAGAAGATCTTTCTTCGCTTTTCTTTTTTCTGTGGAGGGGTGGGTTTTCTTCTTTTTCCCCCTCGCGTTTGGTTCGAAAAAAAACAACGCTGCACCACACACTGGCAGATTGTATTCACAGACGGCGTTTCGACCCCGAGCCCTATTAGACGAGTGCACGACGATTTCCAAACGAAACACCAACAGCACCACGAAAACAGCTGCAGGTCCAACACTTTTGAACCACTTCGAATTTCTTTCTGTATGAACCCAATTTTCCGTATGCAGTCCGTTTTGCCAGCAGGAGTTCAATCGACATGAAGTGTATAGAGCGGTGATTTATTTTCAAAAACAAATAAACACGTATACTATATATAACATCTACAATTGTTGCAAACGCTTATAGAGGTTACTTCTTATCTGACCGGTCCTAATGCAAAACGGACGGTGCAGTGCTGTACAGAAGCTTCATTCGTTGGTTTGTGAACTTTACTTGAAGTACTGCACATGTGACCACAAACTCCAAAAGTTAAAAATAAAAATCTCACAGGCACTTGCAGGAATATACCAGGACCAGGAATACCGCAAAAGAACGGAGAAATGAAGCACCCGCCAGAGTCTATGGGGCGTACAATTGGCCAATCAGACGACTCCGCTGCAACACTCTCATGGTTTATTTAGAATCCAATTCCTTCATAATGAATCACAACATGCGATAAGGAAGGTAGTTCACGGGGATGGGGTTTCAAGGTAATCGTATTAAGTTATTACTTAGTACAACTTGGCTATTAATTTACGTCGCTCTTTGAACCCTACCACCTAAAGAGCAAAATCAGCCTATACTACCTAACATCAGTACATTCTGCTTCTCCCAAGTTTTCCCCAGGGGTTGAAACGACCGACCTCGTGTCTCTGCTCTTACCCAACGGGAAAAGTAGGCATCAACGGGAACTGAACCCTCAATCGGAAGGTTGGCTCGTGGAATTGCGCAAAAGCCTTAACCACTGGAGCCCCGCCCGCCCCTGTTCTATGGAACTCACAGTACTGCCCTGTATTTTTCGCGAAACTGGGAAAACTATGTTCAGCACCTCGGTGCTCAGCAACCATCGTGCAATTCTCATCTCTGAGCGTCTCAACATGGTAATTCTTGATCCAGCTATCCATTGCACCCATCAAAGCCTTGCTATCTACACTAGCGCTTCCGTCATGGTATGATCTTTGTCCAGCTCCGGGCCGAAGGGGGAAATGGACCGGCCTTTAGGAACGCAACTTAATCGTCTGGGGTTGTGTATGCTCTCCATTGCAAGCAATGTACGCTCGAACATGTTGCGACGTTGTTCCGGAGCCGTAGAAGCCGATCTGGTCGATCTCAACACGATCGCGTCGGTTGCGTGGTTGCTGCAGTGGCGATTCTGTGGCGGGGTTGGGCAGTACGCACGACTTGGATGTCACCACACTTCTTACCTTCTCCTTCCCCTTCTCATTTCTCTCCTCCTTGCCCTTTTTCCTTTGGAATGACGCACGTGGCCAGGTACCGATCACTTGCCCTTTAACTGGCGAGCTTCTCATACCTGCGTAGAATAAACATCACCTTCTGATCAGTGATGGGACTTGCGTGAGCCCTGGTGCTCCTGGTGTTGCTTTACACTGGTGGCCAAAATGTATCGCACACCCACTTTTTTGGCTATAACTTTTAAACCACTGGGAGTCCTGACACGCTGTTTGGATATGCTCCGCCAATCAGTGAGTTAAGAAAACATATCAAAGCAGCGATTTTAGATTCGCCACGTGTCACTTCGATCTCGGTCAAAAACTGAAGACCTCACCCGGGCAGAATAGAATCGCACACCACTGTATATCCAACTCAAGTTAAAAAGGGTGATGGACAGATTGTTTTGATACGAATTTCAGTAGTTGGTCTTACCACCGCGCCGACGAAGCACCTCGGTGAGCCGGTTTGGCATTGAGTCGACGAGCTTCTTGAGCGTGTTGGTGTCGATAGCCTTCCATGCGGCCGTAAGCGCAGCCTTGAGCTCCTCGACGCTATTGCCATTGGCGTAAACCCTGGTCGAGGGCAGGTTCCCTACGTTCTCGGCGGGGTTCAGGTCGGGAGACAGAGCCGGCCAGTCTCCATCTCTTCGAAGAAGGCGCGAGTCTCACGCGAGACATGGATGCTGGCATTGTCCTGTTGGAAAAAGAACTCAGTGCCATAGTGATACTGAGCAAATGGGCAGAGATGTTCGCGCAGGGTACCAATGTAGCTGCCTGGATCCTGTCTGTTTCAGGAACACTAATTCGCTAGTGCCCAACTCAAAAAACGCAGCCCAAATCATCACGGAGTCACCACCGTGCTGGTGCACTACAACTGTCGCGCGGGGCGACGAGTGTCGGACCAATAATGCTTATGCCCATCAGGGCCATGTGATAAAGTGGGTTTCAAAATCCACGTATGTAGCACACGTTCTCAAACAAAACTCCGGCTTCAGCGAAGGGGTAGCGCTAAGCCGGGTTACACAATCCAGTAGAACTAGATCCGACAGAAACGGATGAGTCCTAAGCAATATATTCGGCTAGATCGCCTCACGTTGTGTACCCTTTCAGCTCTTTGAGAGCTAGATGTGTAAGAGCCACTGGTCACGCGGTTTAGGATCACTAAGCGCCAAAGCAAGACAAAATTCCTTTCGGAAAGGGGTCTATTTGGATCGTTAGGGAACTCTGTCCAACTAACACCCAAATAACCGGAAGGAGGCCGCGCCTCTTCAAACGACACACTAGTATGGAATGGAAGACTATTTCTAGTCGACCAAATGGGGGACAATCAATATAGAATGCCTTTGGAGTCTCTGGCCTGACCAGATTCCCCTCGGACAAGAGCTTAGGGAGGTTGACTCAAGCTCAAACGCAAAAAGCGCGCAAATACCAGCTATTTCCTAGAGATAACTTCCCTTCCACGATCTAGCAGTCCTACACACAAGCGTACCTTGTCGGGGGGGAGAGCTCAAGGGGAACCGGTGTTCCTGGTCTGGGAGGCCGGAGACTTGAGAACTTGATGGTAAGAACCGGAGTCTATTACTGAGGGAGGCGCGCCATGATGGCGGCTCGCCTCTCGCACTTAAGTGAATTCCTATTGTGGCACTACTGGCTCCTCCGAGTGACACCTCGGGGAAATGACTGGCCTCATAGTCACTAAGGCACGTGGTCACTAGCTCGGGGAGAATCACCCCTACGGCAGGCAGGTCGGGTCCTGTCGAAGGGACCTGGCCCAGGTGTTTCCTTTCAACTCGAAGGCTACTCATCTATCACATCAATCTTGGAGCTGCCAAAGTCCGGAAAACCGCAAGGCACTTCGTCACAGCCGTCTAGGTTCCATTTCTTCTCGCCTGAGAAAGCGGTTCGTCCCCAACGGCCATGATGGGTCGCAAGCATCTTGGGCGCGAAATCCATGCGCTTCTGTCGGTGCGCTGGAGAGAGCGGCAGCGTCCGTTCTATCTTGCGGTACACAAGAAAATCGACGCGCGCAAGCAGCCGGCGGGCGGTACGAGTGGAGCAGTGCTTGGCTTACTGGCGGCGGAGCTGACTGGCGGTGTAGTTACCCGTCGCAGCAGCGCGAACGGTCAGTCGAACCTCGCGGATCCCGCTCGCCTCCAATCTTATCCTTCGGACCACATACTCGACCACACCTGGCGTCTGACTGACGATGATGAAGATCATCCCTGGTCGGACCGGGAGCGCCGCTGCGAGGACATGCACCACGCGACCCACAAAGTGCGTTACTTGTTCTATTCGCGTAACCAGCTGCATGCCAACTTCACTGTGCGCCATGGCATGCTGCTCGAGTCGATCCTCGCGCGCCTCGTAGTCGCAGTCCGCAGCGCAGGTGCCGACGACGCACCGCTCAATCGCCTCGCCGCTCCCGCTCCGTCAACCAACACGGAGTCGGTCACTCCCGCCCCACGGCGCCAGTTGCCCGACGTGCCCCGACCGATGGAGGTTCAGCTCTCCGATTCGCTTGCGTCGGTACGAAAGGAGCGTGATCGACTTCTGGAGGCCAAACACTTGGGCGAACAAACTATGGTACAGCTCACGCGTGATCTTAGCGAAGTGTGCCGCCACCTGGCTGCGAAATCCGCGCCAGCCGAAGCTGCCAATATTTCGCGTGTCGAGATCATCTACGAGAGTTCGGGTGTCGAACACCGCAGAGCCTTCCACGGTCGATGCCTCCGCCTGTAGTTCGACTGGTACAACGATCGACTTAACCTCCGACGCCGGGTCGCCGACATCCAGGATGGGTAGGAAGGCAAAGAAGAAGAAGGGGCTCGTGGATACGATTGTCCCTGAGCGCTTCAATGAATCTGTGTTCGAGCAGATCCGCACACGCGCGTATAAAGGACACCGCCGACTGCGTAGGACTCATGGCTGGCCGGTCCTCACGCCCATGGCGACCAACTTCCCGAAATCTATCGACGTCGCCCGGCAATTTGCGTGGCGTCTTGGCTTCCATATCCACGAGATATACACACCTCAACCCAGAGAATACCCAAAGGTGATCAAGCATCTTGGAGGCCCACTCGCGACCTTTGAGGAGATTGAGGCGATCTACAGTACGCCGCGCAGCTACGGCTGGCTCTCGCTGACCCACTGGGCATGAAGGTTGACTATGTGCCAGAAGAACTGGTGAATCGCCGTGTCTTGGCTGCCGCTTCTCGCACGTCTTCCACACCGAGCCGCTTGCGGAGCTTGACAGCTGAGTACCAGTGAGCCCTCTGGTGAGTGCATCTGCCACCATGTCTCCAGTCGGACAGTAGACCACATCGAACACCTTGTTATCGACCCTGTCCTTGATGCAGTGGTACGTGATGTCCACGCCACGAATCTTGTATGTCTTACCCGTGTTGGCGCGGCAATCGTACTCTGATTGTCCTGTAGAGCACTGGCCTTGAGCAGTCAAGCTCGAGCTGCCGGCATAAATTCTTTGCCCACACCAAGTCCGTCGAACACTGGCTGGCCGCAATGTACTCAGTACTGCACGTGTCATCCACTGCCATGGTTTGGCTCTTGCTTCGATAAGCAAATGTGCACCCATTCAACTGGATCACCTATCCAGACACAGACCGGCGGGTCTCCTTTGGCCCACCCAGCCCGATCACATTTGGCCTAGAGACTCCCACGTTCAAAGGCTCTTTCGAGAGGACCAAGAAAGGTCGCTTGGGCCCTTCTCGAACGCGCCAACTACTTTCGTGTGGAGAACGTTGTGGTTGCGAAAGGCGCAGCCTCCTCTGTGGACGACACGATCCGTCTAGCAAGACGTATATCGTTCCTGCAGCATCGTCATATGCGTAATTCCGATCTCACACAACCATGGGCGACTCATCTGCACCGCGTAGTCCGTCTGCTCAAGTCGGGTCGATCTCGACTTTTGCTCGATCCGTTCCTCTACTGGCAGCCCTGCTAAGGCATCGTCCCAGTG
>JAADXL010000390.1:0-29657 GCA_023337755.1 Pythium aristosporum | reverse complement strand
ATAGATCTGGTGTGTGCGGCGGAGGAGAATCTCATTTGTGTTCGGACTTTGCTTAGGGTCCACGGCCATGCTAGTCCTTCCTGTGGCGACCAAAATTGGGTCGGTGACTCTGAGTTACTAGGTACATAAATTGCGCGTAATAGTCTTCAACTTCAACATAATGATCAAGTCTGGGTCGGCTCCGTCTGTCAATATCACAGCGAGTTGCCGCGACCTTGCATAGTATGGTCATCTCGGTCTCTCATGTCGTTTGATTGCGACTGACTTGTCGTAGTGCGAGTCGCGAGGTACTCACCGAATGCGCCTTTGCTGAGCATGACTTTTCCGAGCGGAATCCGAGCCTGTTCGTACAGAGACCTGCCGTATAAAGTGCTGGCTCGTAAGAAGGTATATTACTTATGCAGAGAGGTTGAGACGCGCATTCAACTTGAGAGCTCCTCTAGGGTTCCACGATCAATATTGCGTGGAGTTGGTCGCGCTGTTGACGGCCACTGGTGGCCCAGTCACGACAACTGAGCCTTTGTTGCACGCGATCGCAATCGGATCCATTATCTCCTTGTAGAGTGCCCAGCGGTTGTCGCCGTACGAGACGATACACTCATTGCGGATGGCGTTGCGGATCGCGGCGACGACTTTTGAGCAGGCCGGGCTCATGCAGATGCGGTTCACTTGCCTCGGCGTTGGTACTTGCGTGATGACGTAGAACGAAAAGCTCGAGTCAAGCGCACACTTGGCGGAGAGGTCAAAGACTGCGTTGCTCAGTGCTGCGCCGCAGGCCGCCATGATGGAGTGGTGGGGAATGAAGACGTATGGGCGTTGGCCGATTTTGGATTGTGACAGGGATATGAGAAGTCATGGTTCAGGGCCAGGTCCATGAAGTTTAGAAAGCTGTGAAGTGGGCTCTGCTCACCACGCGCACTGAGCAGTAACCTAAACTGGGCCAGTTCGAAGCTGACTGGAACCCAAGGTGGGTTCCTTCACCCCCATGAAGATTATCTTGCGTGGACTTACACTTCGTCGACTGAGCTTCTGACTGTAGCGAGCCGTGCGAACCCAAAACCACTGAGTTGGGTTCGTGGCTACCGCGAAAGTGAAAGAACTCATTCTCACTGAAAATGCACCCGCGGAAAATGTGCCCAGGGTTCAAATCGACAAGAGGAAGTTATGCTTCCTTGCAGGATATCTCATTGGATTTCTGACCAGATTTCTCACTTCCTCTCACCGACTAGCGTTCAGTCAGTGTGGGAGAAATCTCGCGTAACGTTACAAAGCTCAAGTCGGTCGAGACCCAGACCTCTTTACTAAATGGACAACAGTGACAGATCTCCTGGGTGGCTCAGATTTCCGATGCTCTACGTCTCTGACGGTGCTACCGCGAGCACAGCAAGAGCGACAGCAAGAGCATTCGTGATCGACCGTCGCGACTTGGACGCTGCACTCTTCGGTGTTGGAGTTGGAGCTGTGGTGGCCACGGTCTGGGAGACTGGAGGCGAGGTCTCGGTCTTGTTCGTCGTCGACGATGATGGTTCCGGTTTCTTGCAGACTAAGTCAATCGGATTCAGAATCTGCTCGTACAATTTGAGTTCGTTGCGGCCCAAGCCGCCCGTCAAGCACTCGTTGGGTGCGGCCTTTTTAATGGCTGCAATTGATGCCGAGCAGTTGGCACTGGCGCAGATCTTGGTGATCTCGTTCTCGGACGGCGCGTTTCGAATCACGAAAAACGAGTAGCCCGAGTCAGCCGAGCAGTTTACCGAGTTGAATGCGGCGTCTTCCAGCGCTCTGCTACACGATGCGATTCCCGACGACGCCGTTGAATTCGTCTCATTGTTGGAAACGGCCTTGGGCGGACCCGTCACGACAACTGAGCCCTTGGCACACACTGCCGCAATGGGATTCATGACATCCTTGTAGAGCTGGATCCTCTTGTTCATTAACTTGATCTCGCACTCGTTGGCAACTGCCTTGCGGATCGCTGCCACGACTTGTGAGCACGCTGGGCTCATGCAAACCCGGTTGATTTGACTGGGCGAAGGAGTCTCAGAGATGACGAAAAACGAATAGCTCGAGTCGAGCGTACACTGCGCGCCCATGTCGAAGGCCGCGGCGCTGACGGCGCTGTCACAGGATGAGATCGTGACGTTCATGGCGTTTCAGATACCGGTAAGGAGGTGGGGAATGGAGAAATAGACTGGAGGACGCGCTCCCACAGCGGATCACGTTTTGGATTGTGAGACGAAGACACGGCTTGACATGACGACGGGCTTTCCCTCCCGCATACTAGTAGATCCTCTTCCTCCCCTGCTTTGATCGCCGAAGGCGGATGGAATGCCCATTTCCCACATGGCGCGCGACGGCTCCCACTGTGCGAACCCAGCTTGCACCCAGTGGAGCTCAGACGAAACTTTCCCTGATATCTGCAGTGAGCACCAGTTTCGGACGTGAGATGACCACGCATGGTCATCTCACGTCTACTTGAATATCAAAAGTAGGTACGCTTTCTAAGTACTCTACATTATACGGTGCACACATTCTAAAGAGGTCCGGAGAGATTTTTATGCACAACTCACTTCGTCGAGAGACCGTTGCATCCAACACCCAGTGCACCCAGTACGCATCTCCCTGCCTCAAGAAACCCCCAAGTCATTCTTTCTCCCCGAGCACGCCAATCACGATTGGTCACCTGTGGTCATTTCTGCAGTGCCTCCTTCCGTGTGCAACCCATCCATTTGCCGTTGGCCATGCGCGACGTCGGGTTTCTCGATCCCCGCCAAGGGCAGAAATGCGTCTCCGAGCTCCAGGACGAGATGTTCAAAGCCAACCCTGTGGAATGTACTATGGACTCGGGGTACTCCTTCTGGGTCATTCGCGACCCGCCAAGCGCCGACCAGATTCCGGCAATCTGCAAGAGCGCGCGATGCGCGTCGCTGATCGCCGTCATGCGCAAGGTCGCGCCAACCGAGTGCGTCATGTTTGATGGCTTCTTCTTGTACGAAGATATCCTGAATCCAATCCTCAAGCAGTGCAACAACGGTGCCCCGCCGCCACCTCCAATTTCCGCGCCTGCGCCAGTCTCCACTCCCTCTCCCATTGCCGGGGCCATTCCAGCTCCGACGACCGTAGGAGAACGACCTGTGGGTGTCGTTTCGACCGTACCGCCAACCACGCCGGCCCTGCGGATCTCCACGTCCTCTCCGTCCTCGGATGCCGCCAACACGAGCTCGTCATCATCGAGCTCCAGTCCGGCCACGACGTTTGGTGTGATCTTTGGCTGCGTCTTCGACGTGGTCTTGCTGGTGGCGTGTTTTCTCTGGATCCGCCAGCAACGCAAGCGAGATCCGGACGTGCAGCGAGAACAGCGCCTCGAGTACGGCCCTGAAGGCGCCTTTGATACGATGATTGAGCCGACGCCATACCTCGTGCCGTACCAAGTGATGGAGCCCGTCGAGCACTACCAGCAGCCACGTCCTTCCAGCGAAAAGTCGTTCGGGTCTGGACCCGGACCCATTCCGAGCCACATAGTTGTATCGGCCTCGACCCAGGAGAAATCGGCGACCAAAAGCACATCAAACCGTGCGAGCCTCGGCTCGGACGTCCAGGAGCAGATCCCACTCTTGCACGACGAGCAAATCACTGCGGTCCGCGTGCCTTTTGACAAGGTCTCGATCGGCGAGCGCATCAGCAGCGGCGGCTTTGGCGAAGTGTACAAGGGTACGTACAAGCTCGAGACGGTCGCCGTAAAAAGGATGCTGCCCGAGCACCGCTCCGACGCGCGCCAAATCAACAAGTTTCTCGGTGAGGTCAAGCTGATGGCGACGCTGGAGCACGAGTATATCGTGCGGTTCATTGGCGTCGCGTGGGAATCACCACAAGATGTCTGCGTGCTGGCCGAGTTTATGGAGGGCGGCGACTTGCGCTCGATGCTCAAGCGACTCGACGAGAGGAAGAAGCCCATCGGGTTCGATCGCACCAAGCTCAAGATTGCGCTCCACGTCGCGCACGCCATCACCTACATGCACTCGCTTCAGCCAGTCGTACTTCACCGAGATCTCAAGTCACGCAACATCCTGCTCTCCCAGAACATGGACGCCAAGATCACCGACTTTGGCTCGTCGAGGGAACGCGGCGACGCGGCCATGACCCGCGGCGTCGGCACGTCACTGTGGATGGCACCCGAGATCATGAAGGGCGAGCGGTACGATGAGAAGGCCGATATGTTTTCGTTCGGCGTCGTGCTGTCGGAGCTTGATAGTAATAAGCTACCGTACGCGAGCCAAATGGACCGCCTGGACGAGCGCATGGTCTCTGCTGAGATCATGCAGAGTGTCGCGAAAGGATGGCTCACGGTCGACTTTTCGTACGAGTCGGATCCGGACATTGTGGCCTTGGGCCGCGCCTGCGTGGCTGTGGACCCGCTCGATCGACCGAGTGCAGCCGAGGCGCTGCATCGCGTCCACCAAGTGCTGCGGCAGTACGATGGATTGGCGTAATGCGTGTTTTGACATAATTTTATTCTGAAATTTGTCGTAAATTATGTTTCTGTGATATTATTTTGTGGCAATATTACGGAAAATTGTCTTTTTGGGAGATATGAGTGGAAAAGCCGGTTTTATGATTGTAGGTGTCAAGTGAATGTCCCGCAGTGTGTCCCGGTGCTGCACACCAGCCGGAAGGTGAATGATGGTCCCTACTGGATACAAAGAGATCAAAACTGGGTGCAACAGCTCTGGACATGTCAGCACACCAGAAGCAGTGAGCCAAAAGCGCAGTTTGCCTGGTCTTGATCCACTCTTCACTCGATTAGTTTCTCGTTTTCCAGTCGGCAGGTCTTTGCTTTCGTACAATGAACATCAACAACGTGAACGTGTCGGGTCTCATCGACGCGATCCACTCCGGCAACACGTCGGATGTCTTCGACATAGACTTTGGCATGTCGCGACCAGAGCTGGCCGGCCCGGCGTGTGCCTCCGCGCTCAAGACGAGGCTCAACGGTGACAAGAACGACTATAGCTGCTACCTTGGTACAGGCTACCACATCAGCTACTTCGAGCCGGCGGGGGTCAACGACATCCCCTTCATTTGCGCGAATGCGGCGTGCAAGGTCGCTTTGGATCTCGCGCGCAGCATCGCCACGTCCGAGTGCGTGGCCGGTGATGAGTACTATCTGTACCAGGATATTCTCAATCCGATCATCCGCCGATGTGCGAACCTCACGACAGCAGCGCCTTCGACGAACGCGAGTGCGACGCCAGCGCGTACGGGCGAAGCACCGCTCAGTGGCAATTGGACGTTCGCCACAACCGCACCACCGGTCACAACGATCCCGCCAAGCAGCAGCTTCTATAATACCAGCGACGACAGCGGTGTTGGTACAATCGTGTACATCGTGATCTTCGTTTTCGTGGTCTTCATCATAGTCGGGATCGTGCGTTGCATGGCAATGAGTAGTAAGCCGACTCCGTCAGCGCAGCGCGAGCAGTACCTCGTGTATGGCCACGAAGACGAACGATCGGCGACACCTGCGGCGCCAGCCGTGTATGTCAAGGTCGTGGGCGATGATAACCAGCCATCCAAGACGAAGCAACAGCCCCCCACCCCGCCCACGTCGATCGTGTCTGAGCCTCCTGCCCGCAGTACCATCGTCACAGAAGATCTCTCCAAATTACCTCTCCTCAACGATGCCAAATCGTCGCTGTGCGTGTTCCCTTCGACAAGGTCTGGGTTGGCGAGGCTATCAGCACAGGCGGTTATGGTGAAGTGTGCAACGGCACCTACAAGGGCGAGACTGTGGCGATCAAGAAGATGTTGCCCGAGCACCGCCGGGATGGACATATCGTCACTAAGTTTCTCGAGGAAATCAAGCTCATGGCCTCGCTGGACCATGAGCGGATCGTGCGCTTTGTGGGAGTTGCGTGGCAATCGCCGTCGGATATTTGCGTGCTCACCGAGTTTATGGACGGCGGCGACTTGCGTTCCCTTCTCAAGCAATACGAAGACGAGCGCCAACCCGAGGGGTTCGACAGCACCAAGCTCAAGATCACGCTCCACGTCGCCCACGCCATGACCTACATGCACTCGCTCCAGCCAGTACTGCTTCATCGTGATCTCAAGTCGAGCAACATTCTGCTCTCGAAGGAGATGGATGCTAAGATTACCGACTTTGGTGTCTCGCGGGAGCGAGGCGACGCGACCATGACCCGAGGCGTTGGCTCGTCGCTGTGGATGGCACCAGAGATCATGATGGGCGGGCGGTACGACGAGAAGGCCGATATCTTTTCATTCGACGTCGTGCTCTCGGAACTGGACAGCAACAAGTTGCCGTACGCCAACCAAGTGGACCTCAAGAACGCCAAGTTCAATTACGGCGAGATCATGCACAGCGTCGCGCAAGGACAACTGGCAGTGGACTTCTCGTACGAGTCGGATCCGGACATTGTGGCGCTGGGACGTGACTGCGTTTCGTTGGATCCGCAGGACCGTCCAGCGGCGGCCGAAGTGCTCCACCGCGTTCACCAAGTGCTGCGCCAGTATCAGCACTGAAAATCTAGAAATCAAAAACGAGTATTCTGTGAGATTTTCGTGTTTAGAGGAAAATGAGATTTGGACTAAACGGAAATTTTCTTCAATCGAAATTCAACTGCTGGATGCCCGCCAAAAACGGGGTGTCCGGTTCAACTCGGGCTTCTCAAAGTTTGAGTCAAACAGCACTTTCAGTACAAAAGCCATCACACCGTGTTCTGGCACTCGTTGACTGGTGCCTTGCTGACCATCACTCAGTCAACGAGCGTCCCGGCTCTACATCTGAGCATGCCGTACATAAACGATACATTGACACCCAAATCACCCGGTTCTTCTGGACCTGGCGGCGTGAGTCACGGCAAATCAACTCCTGAGCCGTGCCCAGCCATTCTCGGTCACGACGCGCTGTTCACCAGTTCGCCACACACGCTTTACTCTTCACTAGAACCGAGTTAGTTGACGAACCACTCACGATGGGCGTGTGTTCGCCTGCGATGGCCAAGGCCGTGTTCGACTCTGGCGCTGGGCTGAGCTGCAGCGTCGACACGGGCTACTCACTTTACGTGATCACGGCCGTGCCGACACCGGACGAGATCCGCGAAATCTGCGCAAGCTCCGAGTGTAAGCGCGCCATTTCCGTGATCAGGGGCGCGCAGCCGTCGGAATGCAACACGGGAGGACCCAGGTGGGATTTCAAGATCTACGAGCAGATCATCAACCCGATTGAGGCCGGGTGCCGAAATGGTGGTGGGACACCCCCGGCCACGGCGCCGCCCCCGCCATCGCCGCCTCCCCCACCAACCGCCCCGCCGCCACCACCGCCAACCGCGCCACCTCAGACTGCACCACCACCTCCTCCTCAGACGGCAGCACCACCGGCGGCGCCATCTTCTCCATCTTCTCCATCTTCGCCTTCTGCACCTTCTCCTGGCGGAGGCGGGGGTAATGCTGCCGCTCCGACCCCACCCAGCGGTGGGCAGAATAACGAAGGGCCGTCGGCTCCCGCGCCAGGGAATAATGGGGGAGCACCGGGGCCAGGAAATAACGGAGGAGCACCAGCGCCAGGAAATAACGGAGGAGTGCCGGCACCAGGCGCACCAGTGAGCGGCAACGGAACGCCAGTAGGAACCAACGGAACGTCAGTGTTCACCCCGAATACAGACTCGATTTCGTTGTTCCGAAACAGTACTGGCGGTGGCGCGGCGTCGACAATCAACAACAAGACGACCGAGTCGAGCGACAAGTCCAACATGACCGTGATCATCGCCATCGTCGCCGGCGTCGTGGTCGTCATCGCCATTGTCGCATTCATTGCGTTCCGCGCCGGACGACGAAAGAACAGCAACGACAACGGCAACCGGTCGCCCCGCCGCGAGCTGTCGCCAGGGTACGCAGCCGTTCCGAGCACTGGACACTACAAGAGCCTTCCTGCAGTGGTCGATCGACCGGCACCTCGTGCACGCTTCGTACCGTCACCCGCGCCCTACGTGCAGTCACCAGTCACAGCTGCGACCTCATCCTCCGACGCTCGCTCGTCGGCAGTTATCGCTCGTCCCTCGGCCCCCTCATCTAGCCCAAACGCGTCTGTGGGCAGCACGGCGATGGTGGTCAGCGGGACGGCCCCCACGGGTCTCTGGACCGACAGCGCCATTCAAAAGGCTCGGATCCCACTAGAAGAGATCATGGTAGGCAAGTCTCTTAACAACGGCGCGTTCGGCGAAGTGTTCAGTGGGTCCTACAACGGCGAGCCGGTCGCGATTAAACCACTCGTCGAAGGACGCCGAAAGGACATGCACGAAATCGAGACGTTCCTTGAAGAGGCCAAACTGCTCACGGCGCTGCGCCACCAGCGGATCGTCCAGTTTATCGGTGTCGCGTGGGACTCCCTCTCGGACTTGTGCATCGTCACCGAGCTGATGGAGGGTGGTGACTTGCGGACGATGCTCAACCACGCCGACATCAATAACGACCCGACGGGCTTTGATGCCAACAAGGTCAAGATTGCACTCCACACTATCCACGCGCTGTCGTATCTGCACGGTCTCAAGCCTCCGGTCGTGCACCGCGATCTCAAATCCAGGAACGTACTGCTGACCCGAGACTTGGACGCTAAGCTCACGGACTTTGGTGTATCGAGAGAGCGAGCCGACTCAACCATGACGTCGAACGTCGGGTCGTCGTTGTGGATGGCGCCCGAAGTGATGTTGGGCAAACGCTACGACGAAAAGGCCGACATTTTCTCGTTTGGTGTCGTACTGTCTGAGCTGGATACCCAAAAGCTGCCCTATTCCCACGCGAAGGAGTCGGGATCGGATCGCCAAGTCTCCGGGATGGCTATACTCAACATGGTCTCCACTGGTGACGTGACCGTGGCTTTTACAGAAGGTGCAGATGAGGATATGGTCGCGTTGGGCCAGAGCTGTGTCGCCGTGGACCCAAAGAACCGTCCGACCGCCAGTGAGGTGCTTCACCGTATGCACAAGATCTACCGTGACTACCTTCACGTGTAAAGCCAAGCAGATTATGTGTTGAATGGCGGGTGAAAGCGTACACCACGTATCTCTTAGTCGGTTAGATACACGACGTAATACAACGTGCACAGCTCGGATTACAATATTCGTTTAGAAGCTGCTACGCAGCACTTGATGGACGCGATGGAGCACTTGGGCGGACGTGGGTCTCTTCTTGGCATCCAGTTGGACACAGTCGCGACCGAGCTGGACGAGATCCGGGTGGGCGTTTGCCGAGAAACAGATCTGCAAGCGACCAAGTGAGACCATTTGCAGGATCGCCGAGTCGGGCAGCTTGTGGCCTGAGTCGGTCGTGTCCTTCGCATGGGCGTACGGGAGTTGCTGCGAATCGAGTTCCGATAAAACGATGCCAAACGAAAAGATATCAGCCTTTTCGTCGTAGCGCTCACCCAGCATGACTTCAGGTGCCATCCAGAGAGACGTGCCGACCGCGGCGGTCATCGTGGATTCAGCTCGCTCTCTGGATACGCCAAAGTCGATTAGCTTGGCGTCGTAGCTGGCGTCCAGGAGAATATTCTTGGACTTGAGATCGCGATGGACGACGACTGGCTCCAGCGAGTGCAAGTAGGTCAGCGCGTGGGCGACGTGGAGTGCGATCTTGACCTTGGTGGCATCGAATCCTTGCGGTCGTTTTTCTTGGTCATTCCACTTCGTCAGCACGGACCGTAGGTCACCATTCTCCATGTACTCGACAATCACACAGGCGTCACTCAGGGCGTTCCATGCGACGCCAATGAACCGAATGATCCGCTCGTGCTCGAGTGTCGACATGAGCTTGATCTCGCTCAGAAAGATGTCAATCTGGGCGAGATCTTTTCGCCTTTCTGGCAGCAGTTGCTTGATCGCGACGGTCTCGCCTCTGTAGGTGCCCTTGTAGACCTCCCCGTACCCACCGCGGCTCAGTAGTGGACCAAAGAACACGGTATCATACGGGACCCTCACAGCCAGCAGCGCAGGGTCTTCCCACATGGCGATCTCGGTCGGTCGTGCGGTGCGACTCGACGTACTGCCACTGTTTCCACCTGAAGATCCGGTCGTGTGTGGCATCGAGTTGGCTTTCGCCACGGCCTTGGCAGTGCCTGCAGAGTATGCGGCTGGGGACAAACCGGAGGGCATGGGCCGGTAGGCTTCCGCTGGCGACAACGGCATGCCCCCATTGACGTCCTGGTAGCCAGCGTGGTCGGGCTCCCGCTTGGCGACCGCGCGATGCCGCTGACCGCATTTGAAGGCGGTGAATACGGCAATGGCAACCACGACCACCGCTCCCCCGACGATCGCGATGATGAGACCGACGTTAGTCTCAGAGTCGCTCTGCTTTGATGTTCCTGCGGAACAAAAAACAAAGAAAAAAAATGTGGTTAGACCTCTCAGAACAAAGAAAAAGAAACAAAAAAATGCGTACTCGTGTCGGTCGCCAACGTGTCCCGTGTGGGATTTGGACTGGCAGTTGTTGGTGTTGGGCTGGTCGTTCTTGGCAGGCTCGTTGGATTGACATTGACTGGCAGCGGTGTTGATATTGGCGATATAGTGGGAGGAGACGGTGTTGATGCTGGTGGGAGGGTGGGAGGAAACGTGCCGCCATTGGATTGGCATACCTCGAACGCGTACGCGATGACGTATGCGTATGAATACTCGGTGCCATTTCGGACGAGCGAGCAGCGCGGGATCTTGACCGTCTTGATCTTGCGGATGAGTGAGGTGCAGCCGCAGAGCTCGTCGCGTTCCGCGGGCGTGGGCAGCGCCGAGCTCGTCCACCTATAGGAGGTTGTAATCGCGCACTCGTTGGCTTCGTCGTAAACGGATGCCGAAAAGTCTGATAGGTCGAGCGATGAGCACGGCGGGCGGTACGTCGCGTTTGTGCCGGGCGCCGGCGTCACTTCCGCCACAGGCACCGCCGCACGTGCCATTGGCAAGGCCAGGCACGCGACTCCCACGAGGCAGAATCGTTGGCGCATCGCTGACGTCGGCTCAAAATGAGGAATGATCCAACTTCATGTCCAGCGTTTGAAGACAAAGAAAAACGCCGGTACCGCTGAATCTTGCTCGTTTCTCTTTTTCTTTTCTTGCATTTGCAGCAACTTAAGATAGCGTTGCACTCTATCTCTGTGGGCTTTTTGTTCCACAACAACAAGACCACAACACAGTATTACGGTACCCGTACAGGGTAACGCCACCAAGAGGGGCGAGGGGGGAATCCATCTTCAAGAGTGTGGTCAGCGGTGCCTCATTTGTGAACCCATTCCAGGAATGAAAGGACCGCACATAAAAGGGGCTGGGTGCTGGACGGATTCACCTGAGTCGCCATGGATAAATCACTATGACCAATCCACCCAGTATTGTTGGGTACACAGTGGCCGCCCAGGCGGAGATGGTCATAGCCGTGACTTTATCCATTTTTATGAGTGGCTACAAATGGTCAATTTGTGTTGTTTTGGGGCTAGTTGCCTTTAGAGAGCCGTGTGCTTGGCGTCGGGCGCCGACGGCGATGGTGGCATGCTCGTGTAGGAGGCGTACTCTCCTTCTCCTCCGCCCAGCGGAGACAGATCGCCCGGTGCCTCTACGCCCACTGCTCCTACTTCCAGGTCGCCCCCATCAACGCTGCTGAGACTGAGACTCTTGCGACCAGTTTCCTGGTTCTTGTGTTTGCGCTTGTAGATCACAAACGCTACAACCGCTGCGACCGCGACGAGTGCGATGATGACGCCGACAATGACGCCCGTGCTGCTCTTGGATTTCTTCTTGGACGACGACGTGGAGGCACCAAAGTCAAAGGACGGTGAGGAGGTATACGGTGCGTAGGTGGCCACCGGCGCAAAGGTGTAGGACGCAAAGGTCGGCGCCGAGTTGCCCCCGGACGGAGACGTTGGTGTGGTGTTCGCTGTCGGTCTTGAAGTGGTAGTCGTCGTCGTCGTTGTGGTCGAGGTCGTGGAGCCCGAACTGCTGGTGGCACTGCACAAGTCGAAGGCGTACTTGACCAAGTCCTTGTATGAGTAGTACCCGGTCCTGATGGTCTCTGGGGTGATACGGTAGAAACCGCAGTACGGTACTTTGACAGTTTGCAGTTTGCTGATCAATGACTTGCACGTACAGAGTTCTCTGCGCTGCGCCGTCGAGGGCAGGAAGTCCGAGTTCCAGTTGTACGTCACCTTGGCCGCACACTCGTCGGACTCGGTCCTGATCGCAGTCGAGAACGAAGCGAGTTGGGCGTTCGTGCAGAGATCGTAGCCCGAGCCCGCTTGCTCAGTGATGGTGATCGCGTGCACATTGGAGAAGGTGGCCCACAAGGCGAGCACGGCGAGTGGAAGCGCACGGTGAACCATGGGAGACTTGGTGTTGAGTGTGCAAGATGGAGCAGTTTCAGGAATGAGAAAGCTCACGATGGATAACGTACCAGTACAGCACTGATGAATAATTTTTGGCGTGGCCTTTCTATCAGAATGTTGGTCTGCCACGCACCCATGTGCGATAATAAGATTTGTGAGCAGGTCTCGTCTCCGTGTGGTCAGCGATCTGTCCAGAGACGCTGGATTGGATTTCAGACTGTGGGCTCCAAGTCGCCACATCTCTTCTGACGTAATCACTGATTGCATCAGAAAAGTGATTTAGCCAATAGCGTCCCTTCATTCAGTCCTAAGTGAGTTCCTGTTTTGAGGGGTTTTGGCCAATCCTGCCGCTCCCATACCTCCAACTTCAACATATCCATTGCCCTCTTTCAGTTTAGCCTTCTCTACCAAGTGTTGAACCCCACTGTAGAAGAGAGTTCAATGATTGTACTCTGTCGCCTGGATTGCTCACGACTTCGAGTGAGGACCATCGATTCGCCTGGGCAGCTCCGTGCGAAACGACTAGCCTTTTCTGCGTGAGGATAGCAATGAGAAATGCATTCACCCTGCATGAACTTTGGGGGAGTTCAGAAAGACCTGAGATCCGCCAACTTGGGTTTGCAGGCAGCGGACGTTCCCTCGCGAGACGGCAAGTGTGTGATGACGGCACAAGTGCATCGGTGTTACACACATACTAACTGTAAGTACATAGCAGAAGTGAGATTTAGCCAATGGCATAAAACGAAGAAGTCATTTCGCTGCATGTTGGGTACACGTTTGGCTTCAACAGATTCTTCCCGTCCAAGTACTGTACAGGAACGGGAACTGAGTTCCGACAGACGTTCCTGCCAGCGCCCCCACGCTGGTGCTGACACGAACCCTGAGGTTCTTTCCGTGGAGTGCGTCGCAATCAAAGCTGGTCAATGAGGGATATACAAAACAATACTAGACGGACCCTGCGCGTCAAACAAAACGTATTGTAGCAAACCTCGGAGACGTTCTCTCTCTCTCTCCTGAAGGGAAGACATTATTGGCACTTGTTTTCAAGTCGTTCAAGCAATTCCTATCGTCCTAGATGGGATACTACACCGCACCCATCTTCGTGTTCTCACGCGGCGACATATTTGCATATGCGCCTTCTCCTTCGTCTCCTCTTGGGGACACCCCAACGGATTCCATATCATCTCCAGAGAGGTTTGCTCCATTATTGGCCATGCGAGGACGACTGGTACGCTTGTACTTGCGGACGATGATTGCCATGGCCAGTGCAATCACCAAGACGCCAACGATACCGCCCGAGATCGCGGCCGTGGGGGTCTTCGACTCTTGGTTTGATGCCGAGCTTGATGTCGTTTGATCCGTTGATGATCCCTTGGGGAGACAGAGCCCCAGCGCAAACTCAGTGAGCTGCTTGTACGAGTAGAACTCACCGCTGCGAATAAACCCGCAACGCGGTACGTTCGTGGACTGCAGCTTTTTGATTAGTTTCGTGCACTTGCAGAGCTCCTGGCGCTCGGTCCCCGACGGTAGTAAATCGCTGTTCCAGTCGTACGTCGCCTTGGCGGCGCAGTCGTTGGACTCGGCCGTGATCGTCGGTGCGAACGACGCGAGCTCGGTATCCGTGCAAAGCTGCAAGGGCACTGATCCAGGCATCTCGGGGATCGTGATGGAACGAAGCGTGGGTGACGCCGACGCCGACGCCGAGGACCCAACGGTGACGACCGTGGCGATCAACAGCAGCATCAAGCGAACCATTGGTTGGCACTGATATTCTCAACTGACGATCTTCCTGTTGCTCTCACAAGTGAGCACCTCCGCGACGCTTCATGTGCAAGGAAGCTGTGCTGCTCGAAGCGGCACGGGGCCCAATTTGGGACAGAGACGAACGGTTACACACTCTTGGCCATGGGCTGACCATGACATCTGTGCTGCTTTGAACACGCGCCACCAACCCGACCCGGAACCACACAAACTGAAAGCCCAGTCGAAAGAACAAGCGGTCTACATTCCTAACGGACAGACCTTTCGACGGTTTCTTAAACTCTCTCGGTCCAGCGGAGATGCATTAACTCGTAGACTTCCCGCCAAAAGTGCTTCGTTCGTCTCAAGTACCCACTATTCACGCATTTCGGTTGTGGATCCCTAGATCACGGGGCTTGCCTGGTGAGGCAAATTCAGTCTCGTTGGAACCTGGCAAGCAACGCGGGATCGACCCTAAGTCTGGGTTCGACGGCGGTGTTAATCGCGTCGATCGCCTCGTGCGCGGGCGGGAACCAGTGGAACATATCGGCGTATGGCGAGTGCCATGGGCGCGCCATGGGGTCGATCATCTTGGGCATGAGGATCGGGTACCAAAACGTCGATTCCTGCTCCACGATCTTGGCCGCCACTTGCGTGGCGTGGTGTTTCATCTCGTTCTCAAGCTCCCTCAGTGACGGCTCGTCCGTCGGGAGATTGTTTGCATGCAAGAATGCCAGGCTCTCTCGCTTGGCCTGGACATCATCGCCGGTAAGCTTGTTGATCGCGCCGTGGATCCCAAAGCTGAGCATGAGCTTGAGGAACGCAAGTCCACACAAGTGAAGCAACGAGACATTGGAGTCGGCACTCGTGAAGAGCTCGACCGGCTCAAGCATGGACGCGCCTTTCTTGCGGAAGCATGGCGCGACGGAAGTATCTTCTCCGTCCATGCCGTCGTCATCGTCTTGGTCGTCGTCATGAGTCGCCCAGTACCGGATAAAGTCGTACGCCTCTTGGAACCGCCCCATCAAGATCAAAAACGCCGGCACTGGTTCGCGGAACTCCAGGTGGTCTTGCTCATCGAGCCGCAGCGCGTCGCTGGCTTCTTCCAGCGCGTTGAGCATGCCGCTGTACGAGCCAACGTTCGCGAGCTCGGTCACTAATGCGAGCTTCGCACTCATGTAGTCGCGCGTCTCGTGGATCGCATAGAAATCGCCCACGCCAGTTTCAAACACGTCCTCTGGTAGGAACATGCCGTCCGCGACCTGGGTGCGTAAGTCGTCTTCTTCTTCGCGGAGCTTTTCGCGCGCCGCGATCACGGCCTTGCACTGTCCTTTGCGGTGGCGCTGCGTGTCGTTCGTCTGGTGGATCTCGCTGCAGTACTCGTTCGCGTTGCACCGCGTGCAGACCACGGGCGCCTCGCGGTACGCGCAGCGCACGCAGTGCGGCACGAGCAGCGTCTCCGCGTCGTTCATATTGGTCTTGGTCTTATTCGAATACTCGACGAGCTCACTTTTCCCGCCGAAGCCACCAGCGGTGTTCAATTAGCTTAGTTTCATCGCCTCCGTCAAAGTGCAGATAGACTAAGCTAATTGTGTCGGATTGCGTTGGAGTCGAAATTCTAATCACCATCATTCTGACATTGGGTGCAAGGTCTCTTCGGTCTCATTTCCCAAGTCACACAATTCGCATGGCATTTGCTCTGGACGACGATGCGGTCTTGCGCGCCGCGTTCGCGTTTGTTGACAGCTTCAGCGATGCGCAAGTGAAAATGACACCAGCGCGGCGGCTCGCGGAGCAGCTTCGCTCGTTGCGTGATGAGGCGGCGTCTCTACAAGTCCAGCTCACTGCCATCTCGGCCGCTCTGCAAGGAAGAGATTCGTCACTTCACGACAATGCCTGGCGGCACGTTGCACGGTGTCAGAAAGAGAGGCGCCGCAGGGCCGAAGATGAAAATTCTCGCCTGCGCGCGCGGTTGAAAGACCATGTGCGACTGGCTCGACGGTTTGCCAAGGTCGTTGCAAGCGACTCGAGGAAGCAGGTACGGAAATTACCTCTTTGTGACGCTGGTTGTGATCTCTTACTTTTGCGCATTGCCTTGCGGGCATTGACCTACAGAAAATATTTATGAAGTCCTCAATTCCACGGTCCCTTGGGTCATGTGGCTCGCTCGATCTTGCTAGCGAGGCATTGGGAATGTGTAACGAGGCCGCCACGATCTTTTCGAAGCCACCGTTTGTCACCCACCCGGCTTTACGTACGATGGTCACGCGGCGCACAACCTCTCCTGGACAAATCGTCGAGCTCATGGACTCACGCGTGATGCCCTTTGACTATCGCGTCATGGGCGAGGCCCTCTGGTATCACTTGACGCATCATCGAGTACCCGGTGAGGTTCTGCTCAATCAGGTGCGCACCGACAAAAGACACAGTGAACATAACTTTGTCAGCGAGGATACTGAATACAAGTTAAACTTGAGGAACTCACAGGACAAGCGCGCGACTGGCCGTGAGCTGGAGCGGGAGCTTCGCTTTCGATTCAGTCTCTCCGAATCCGTTCGACCTGGTCTGTTCCACGGCAACGTTGCCGCGCGTCGCATGGCGTCCCCGGCGGCAACCGGAATAGTCATCGTGTGGGTCGTGGACATCGCAGCCGAAGTGGATGACGGGTCGCGTTCCACGACGCGGTTCTCGATGACCGAGAAAGTGTGGACGCTGGTCCAGCCACTCCTACTCGACCCGCTCCAGCCGACTCGGACCGCAGCGCAGGTCCAGACGTATGTGATCTCGGGCCCATCGCACCATCGCCATCACTCAAAGTCACGCGAAGCGATCCATCTCGAAGAGCATATAGGATCAATCCAGGCCCACTTGGAAGAGCAGTGGGCGCTCGTCGAGTCACTCCTTCTGGATCCATCATGGGTATCCGCGCATCAGCCGGAAAAGATGGTGGAAGAGAACGAGACGTTGCGAAACTGATGAGGTCCTATCTTGAGGCATGGATGACTCCAATAAAGAAGACCTTGGATTGAATGTATTTTGCTTTCGCGTTATGGCTCGTTTCATCTAAATGAGCGGAGAGCCACGATCGAGATTTACAGGATACCAAGTTCCTCGACGACATGGTGGCCACTGAGGACTAGCTTTCAGCCTTGTCGAGAGAGGCATGCCTAGGTCGGATGAGGCGAAGTGCTGAGGTCAGGGTTGAGACTCGTCGGAAAGTTCCCTGCTCGCTCACAATCTCTGCGTCGAGCGGCTTCCTGGTAGGGTTGAATGTGGGTGGTCTCTTCATGCGGTCATGACGTCGTGGTGGTCGAGTACGTATCCATCGTTGGTGCTGACGGCTCCACGACGACCACGGCCATTGGGATGTCGTATGATGGCGCTGCGTCCATGGCGACGTAACCATGCTCTACATCCAGGACGTGGTTGGGGTACACGTTGTGCGAGCCTGGCGCGTCGATGATGCGCACTGGTGGTGGGGCCGCGACAACATCTTCACTGCAGCCTTGAGCGCAGCGCATGATGCAGCTGCCGATTGCGCAGACGCAAATGAGAACGGCGAAGACGATCCAAATCGTTGGCGGTCCCATGTGGGAGTCGACGTCGGTGAAGCTGGGAGAGCTAGGAGAGAGGGATGACATGGTGTCGGTTGGCGTGGCGGAAGGAGAATTAAGAAATGACGAGCGAAGCGAGCGAGTGAGACGGGAGGGGAAGCCATCGAGTCACACGATGGAGCCATCATGTCCAAGAGATTTGTTGAGTATGGGTGTCAGTGTTGGACATCGGAGTGATGATCACTGTCCACCCAACATCGAAATGCCCTAATTTAAATACCTATGTGCCTAATATAGTACTCCTCCTAAAGTAGTACATATTTGATTTCATCCAATTACTGCACAGCTTAATTTCAGCCAATGATACGAATTGTAGCTGCTCGATTGGCTTCAAAGGATCCGTTTCGGTTTTTTTTGTCTCCATTCTTCGCACGACCCTCTAAGCAGCAGCCGACGATGGCGCCGCTCGTGCCGCAGTGCGCCGTGTGCGCCGTGCCCGCGACAGCCGCGAACGCGCTCTCCACGTGCGCGCGCTGCCAGGTCGTCTTGTACTGCGGACGCGACCACCAGAAGCAAGACTTTGAGGCCCACAAGCGCGTGTGCAAGCGCGCCAAGCAGTGCCGCGAGCTGATTGCGCGGGAAGAAGCGGCCTTGCGGAACGCCGAGCCGGACGTGTTTATGCCTGAGAATTGAAGACGGTGTGGGGCACTTCTGGGGCATCCACGAGACGCGCCCGTACATGCGCGCGAAGTTCGAACTCATCCGCACCATGTCGGTCATGCCGGCGCACGGGGCGATCTCCACGGGTCTCGCCGAGGCCATGGACTGTCTGCGGCTCTGTCGCTCCGACAACATGGGCGTGCGCGATGCCGTGCCGACACTGCAGCTGCTGCTGGGCAAGCTCCAGGCGAGCTACGACTTTATCAAGTGGTGGGCGACCTGTGACCCGCACGGCACCTACGACTGGGGCAACACGGAGCTGCCGTACCTGAGTGTCCACGACGCCGATATGACGGAATCGCTCGAGGATTTTGAACGCGATCGCGCCGTCTTCCATTTGGCGGCACTCACGTTCATCAAAATGACGCTCGCCAAGGAATTAGAGGACGCCGTGAATGCGCGCATCGTCGCCGAGAGCGCTTCGTTACCGGCTGCCGTGGGCGACTCACTAAGTGGGTACCTCTCGAACGTCGGGGACCGCAGCCTCGACGAGCTCAAGGCGCTCCAGAAAAAGCCCGCAAAGCAGGCGCGAGAGCCCTTCCAGCTAGTCCACTCGCAGAACCAGCACTACTGGAAAGCCGTGCTCGACCCATGCCGCTCGCGCGCGAGCCGGACCCGGGCTACTACTCGCCCGGGGACCGCTTTGAGATCAAATTGTGGGTTGTGCCCAGTGCGCTGCTCTGGCGAGAGGCAAGTGCATTCATCAAGGAGAACTTGAAGAAAGTATGAGAGGGTCTGAGAGAGTTTGAGAGAGTTTGAGAGAGACTGAGAGAGAGAAGATTTGAACCACAGTAGTTTGCACTGATTACCGTTCAGTGTGTCTTGCTATCCATACGTACGACTCCGCTTTCCAGCACGGCAGCTTGGAGGCCGCGTGTACCGAGTAACACCGATAGCCACACGTCCAGCGTCACGTGCACTTCGTCCTTGCTGCCCGCAGCAAACACGTCGGGGGTGCGTATGCTCATCAGCTTAGTCTTCGGATCGAGCACGGCCTCCCAGACGTGACCATTCAATTCATCTGTGCGCTTGATCATCTCCATGACCTGCTCGTGTATATCGAGCTGGCGTTTCCGGATGGGCGTAGAGAGTGGCGTCGCCCCATACCCGAGAAAGTCTTGGATATTCTGGATTGCTGGCACCGGCACGGCCTTGAACATGCCAATGCGCTCCGCCTGGATGCCTTCCCACAGTTTCCAATACACTCGCAGCTTGACGACTACAAGCGCAAGGCTGTGTGACAGCGACAGCACCTCTGCAAACGCCGTGGACTCGGCCATGTCGCAACCTGCTAAATCCAGGAACGGCATTCCCATGTCGCGGAAGCTGTAGGTCTCATCGCTCAATGCGAGCGCCCACCACTTGACGAAGTCATAGCACTCTTGTGCACGATTCAATCGCAGCAGCAGCGCTGGCACGACGGACCGCACGGCGATTGGATCCGCTCCCGAAAGCCGCAGTAGCTCGAGCGCTTCGTCCAGCGCCTTTTCGAGGGACTCTCGCGTACCAATCCGCCGATAGACGTGCACAAGCTGATGCTTGACACGCAGGAAATCGCGCGCCTCGTAGAAGCCCCAGTAGTGGCCGACGTAGTTCTTCAGCTCGCCGCGCAGTCCGCGCTGCAGGCGGCGGAGCTGCTCGCGCAGCGTTGACAACGACAGGCAGAGTACTTGATGGCGCGTGGCATCATCGCTGCGGTGCGCCTTGGAACAGTAGTGGACGAGCTTGCAGCGCGCGCACGTCACGGGCGTACCGCTGCGGTGCGGGTCGTCGCAGACGGCACACGAGCGGCGCAACGAGCGACTCGCGGGCATTGAGATCTCTTGGGTTCTTGCGGGTGAGGAACAATGCTTCTCGCCGGCTAATAGATTGGGCTGCTATGTTTCACTAATTTGGGTACTTTACAGGATGCGTTTTCATGATCGAGACTCATGTGCGTTCTAACGAGCCCCAGTTGCCTCCATCTTTCAGACCAAACCCCAATTGTCTTCGCTTGCCTCCGCACGACGAATGCTGGCGTCAGCGCCATTCGCTTTGGAAGCCATCAAAACGTCCTGATCTCCCAACCACAGGCCCAAGTGGATTTCCCTGTGGTTGTGGCTCTTGAGGCATCTGCGCCAATGACGATGCTCGGCTTTCGCATCTTGATCAACAGTACCATGCGGCAAACTTGAAGCGCATACAGAAGGTGAACACAAAGACGGCACTAACAATCCAGCCAGCATCAGTGATGAGCGAAGGTCCATGTACCCATCGCCAATGGGTACCCTTTTCAACGTCATTCTTTAACCTTGTCATCGATGGCTTCGCTGTTGAACGTATGAGTTCTATTTGTCTTGCGTCCGACATATATCAGCGCGTCAAATGCGCCATGGTCCGATCGCCACTCGATGGGTCGACTTCTCTATGTGGAACAGCTCACTCCGCTGCTATCAAAAGGCAAATCCCCCAATCCGGACAAAGAAACAAACTGCCAGGGCTGCAATTGATGTCGCTGCTCAACGACTTTCGGGTAGATCTCTGAGTCCTCTCAGCAACAGTATCGTTGTTGGCAGAATGCGACAATCACTCTTTGTTTTTCAAAGTCTCCTCAGCTCAGCAACCTTCGAATGTCTCAGCTCAAGTCTATTTCAACCGGACTACTGTGTTGTCACGACGTTTACGTTCATGATGATGATTGCCCCCAACGGTCCGCAAGCTGCAAGTCAGCAAGGGACACAACCCTACAGTCCAACGGTACTAAACTAGTATTGTACGGTTCACAATGCGCACCGTCTCGATCGCAATTTTTCTCCGTGGAAGCTTTCCAGTCTCTCCCAGGCCAGCAAGAAATCCCTCACTGCAAATTAACCGCTGTGTGGCTTTGCTATCGTCGTGACGGCCTTCTTCCCCTGTACTCATGGGTCTCGACTTTTCGAACGACACGACGCTCTACGCAGCGATCGGCGTCGGCGCTTTGATCGTGCTCGTGGTGCTGTGGTGCTGTTGCTGCTGCTGTTGCCGAAAGCGCAAGAAGCAGAATGGTCCACAAACGCCCCCGCTCGCCGCGGTCCCAGCAAGGCCCTCACCATCGAGACAGAAGCAGCCGCTCGACTCGGTGGAGGATCCGTACACGATGATGCCGACGTCACCGGCGGTCGACGCGCCGCGCTCGGCGACCGTGATGGAGCATCCGCCGCACTATTACAACCACCACAATGCCAAGGTTTTTGACGCGCCGTCGGTTATTCTGCAACAGACACCTCCCACAGAGGCGACGATTGTGACTAACTCGGGCGGATCCGGTCGCTCGTCGATCAAGTCCGTCGACCTCATGGCGATCGCCGAGGACCCCGTGATCATCGCGTCGCGGCTTCCGGTCGACACGATCACTCCGCTTGTCCTCCTCAGTCGCGGTGGTTTTGGAGAGGTCCACAAGGCTTCGTACCGCGGCAATATCGTCGCGATCAAGACGTTGCTCCCAGATACGCGCCGCAATCTGAAGCAGATCAACTCGTTCTTCCAAGAGGTCAAGCTCATGGCGTCGCTGGACCACGCCAATATTGTTACGTTCATTGGCGTTGCGTGGGACTCGTTCAGTGACCTGTGCGTGGTCACGGAATACATGGAGGGAGGGGACTTGCGGGCCGCGCTCAACGAGTTTGATCGCATCGGAAGGCCGCTGGGTTTTGACAAGCAAAAGGCCACGCTCGCTCTCCACATCGCCCACGCGCTGACGTACATGCACTCGCTGCAACCGGTCGTGCTCCACCGCGATCTCAAGTCGAGAAACGTGCTACTCAATGCGACGCAAGATGTCGCCAAGCTCACGGACTTCGGCGTCTCCCGGGAGCGCAGCGACGCGACCATGACGGGCGGTGTCGGTACATTGCTGTGGATGGCGCCTGAGGTCATGGCCGGTGAGCGGTACGACGACAAGGCCGACGTCTTCTCGTTCGGTATTTTGCTGTCGGAAATGGACACGTACTCGCTCCCGTACGCCGACGTGAAAGCGCGGCTCGCACAAGACGCTGGCTGCAGCCTGCCGGACACGGCGCTTTTGCAACGCATCATGACGGGCAAAGTGCGCGTGACGTTTTCCCAGGCATTGCGAAACGACGTGCGCGCACTAGGTGAAGCATGTACTGCTGTGGATCCGGTCAACAGACCAACAGCCGCCCAGGTATTGTACGAGCTCCAGAAGATCGAGCGAACAATGGCCAGTGAGATCACAATCGTGCTGTAGAGTCAGCGACTTCAAATCGTCTTAATACAAGGTATCTCTCCCTCGAAATGGATACACTATCTCTTCATTTCACTATGTTCAATTGAGCGTCTCACCTGGTTTTGGATTTGTAGTCAGATGGAGCCGGCTTGGAGTTTCCACTCTGCCGCAGCGCGTGCATGCAGAGCTGCGGATTGCCAACTCGGGCTTCCGCTCTCTCATTCTCTGTCTGCATATTCATCACTAGCATGGCCGCTGGATCGTTGCACCCCTCGCGGGCGTTGGCACCGTTCAACACGAGCTACGCGATCGAAGCCATCAGGGTACTGAGGAATATCTCTTCTGTTAGAGGCTGTGATCTCAGAACTCACTCTTGTCTAAATCACATTAGAACGTGACGGGCATCACCGTGCCACCCAATATCAATGAGGCCTTTGCGAACGGATACCTCACGAAGGAAGAGTACGAAAGCATCAAAGAAGCCTACCGCAAGTCCAACGAGTCGGCCGCGCAGGCGCTTCTCAACGCCGAGGCCGCCGACAAGTGGTTCAAAGAGTACGACGCCAACATGAGCACGACACGGCCACCCGTTCAGACCTCGAGCCCGATTGTCATCCATGACGGGGGCACTTCTGTCCCCTCAAATCCTTCACTGAGTCTTGACGGAGGTAACTCATCTCCTACCTTAAATACGGCCTCGATCCTCGGGCTCGTTCTCGGTGCCTTCGCAACGATCGGGCTCCTCGTCGGCGCAATCGTCTACGCCAAGCGGCGACGACAGCACTCCGCACGTCATGCTCAACGCAAAGGCCGTAATGACGTGGATGAAGAAACTACCGGTTCATCCACGGCGTACTCGCGACTCAACCGCCGGCCGCCTTCAACCAGCAACGACGATGACAGCAGCTCGTCACTATGGAACGACGACTCGCTGCTGGCGGTGCGCGTGCCGCTCGAGAATCTCCACCGCGACAAGCTCGTCAGTAGTGGGGGTTTTGGCGAAGTGTACCGCGGCACATACAAAGGCGGCGTGGTCGCCATCAAGTCGCTTCTCGATGACAAACGCAAAGACGTGGCGATGATCAAGTCGTTTCTGGCCGAGATCAAGTTGATGGCGACGCTCGACCACCCACGGATCGTGCAGTTTATCGGCGTCGCGTGGGAAGCGCTCTCAGATCTATGCGTCGTAACCGAGTTTATGGATGGCGGCGACCTGCGCTCTCTGCTGCAGTCGTTTGCAGAATCCCAGCGACCTCGGGGCTTTGACCGTGACAAAATCCAGATCGCCCTCCACGTGGCCCACGCGCTGACCTACTTGCACTCGCTGCAACCCGTAATTCTTCACCGCGATCTGAAGTCTCGGAATATTTTACTGGACAGTGCGTGGCAGGCTAAGCTCACCGACTTTGGCGTGTCGCGGGAACGCAGCGATGCGACCATGACCGCCGGGATCGGTTCTTCGCTCTGGATGGCGCCAGAGGTCATGCTCGGCGAACGGTATGATGAAAAGTCCGATGTGTTCTCGTTCGGTGTCGTGCTGTCAGAGCTCGACACACATCAACTTCCCTATGCCGACGCAAGAGAGGAAGGCACGGGTCGTCCCATTCCACAGACGGCCGTCTTGCAGCTTGTCTCACTCGGCAGGCTCAGTGTCTCACTCACGTCAAATGACACGTTCCCGGATTTGCAGCAATTGGTACGCGACTGCGTCGCGTTGGACCCAACCCTTCGCCCCGCAGCGGCTGAGGTTTTGCATCGCGTCCATCAGATGTGGAGACCGATTGCTTCGGGCTAACAGTCTCATTTAATTGGATTTTGAGTCTATATTCTACTTTACATCGGTTGTCCCCGAAAGTCTGACCCACAGCCTTGTTGGATCTCTGCGGTCCTGGCGAAAGACCCGTTTCACGAGAGGAGACTTGTCGCTGGGACTGCTTATCCAGCTCAGATGTCCACGCGACGTGGATATGGCGAAGGACTGCCTGCCGGTCGTTGATCCGTTCTCCGGAATCTGAGCATGGCTACATTAGGACCATGTCTCAGGCAGCGAGACTGTATTTTCCTGCAGTGGTAAGAGACGGCTGCATCCAGCGTCCAGCGAGCAGCATCATGACCACCAAGGTCACGCAGCGTACTTTCCAGCGTCCAGCGTCCAGTGTCCGTCATCCAGTGTCCAGCATCCAGCATCCAGTCTCCACCGCGTCCAGCATCCAGAGTCCAGACTCCATCTCGTCCAGTATCCAGAGTCCAGACTACACCGTGTCCAGCATCCAGCGGCTATGTTTCGTGCTCCAATACACGTGCTTTCACTTGCGTACGCACCAAACGTATATTTTGAGAGGGTAGGCTACAAGGAACGCTAATGGGAACAGGAGGACATTCGAATAGAGCAGGACGAGACTCTCTGGGCGCACTCATCGAGTCCGGAGGTCCATGCGACGTGGATGCGGTGAAGAGCTTCGGCTGCCGTTGGCCGGTCCTTCGGGTCGAGTTCCACGCAGTCGCGCACGAGGCGCTGAAGGCCTTTGAACCGCGGCGACTCGGTGACAGGGACGGTCATGGCGCCGAGCGCCACGAGTTGCAACACGGTGGTCTGCGGGATGGGCTCGTCGGTCTCCTCGGACCGCGCATTGGCGTATGGGAGCTGCTGCGTGTCGAGTTCCGAGAGCAGCACGCCAAAGGAGAACATGTCGGCCTTCTCGTCGTACCGCTCGCCAAGCGTCATCTCTGGCGCCATCCAGAGCGAGGAACCAATGCCCGAGGTCATGGTCTCGTCTGCGCGCTCCCGGGACACGCCAAAGTCGGTGAGCTTGGCGTTCCACTCATTGTCGAGCAGCACGTTCTTGGATTTGAGGTCGCGGTGGATCACGGCCGGCTGCAGCGAGTGCAGGTACATGAGGGCGTGGGCCACGTGCAGCGCGATGCGCGCCTTGTCGAGATCGAATCCGTGGGGGCGCCCCGATCTCTCAAAGTCCTCGAGCAGCGACGTGAGATCGCCACCTGGCATGTACTCGGTCACAACGCACAAATCGGCGAGCGACTCCCACGCGACGCCGACAAACTTGACGATCCGCGGGTGTTCCAGCGCGGCCATGAGCTTGATCTCGGTCTGGAAGGCCCGGATCTCGTCAATATCCTTGCGTCTCGAGGGCAGCAGCGTCTTAATGGCCACCTCCTGGTCGTGAAACTTTCCCTTGTACACCTCGCCGAATGCACCGGTCGAAATCAGATCCTCGCGGATTACCAGCTCGAGTGGCACGCGCACGACGAGCAGTTCTTCGTCGTCCCACGCGGAGCTACCGCTCGTGACCAGTTGCGTTCCGGCCAGCGACGTCATGAGGCCAGTCATGTAGTGGGAGCCGTGCGTCTCAAAAAAGTCGGCGCGCGCCGTCTCGAGCTCGGTCGGGTCGAACTTGTCTGACTTGAACTCACCCTGCACTTTGCTGCGCTGGCGCCGCACAAACATAATGAGCGCGACCACCAACATGATCGCACCGGCCGTACCGAACGACATGCCGACCTCGGAGACGGTGCGCACCGACCCCGGGCCATTGCGGTCAGGACCACTGGACCGCGACCCAGCTAGCGACCCGCTGTTGTTGCCGTTGCTCGTGCCGCTTGACTTGCCGTCGCTCTTGGTGCTGACGAACGTGGCTGGTTCGATGCCGGTACTATTGATAGTGCTCTGGTTAAGGGACAGCTTGTAGGCCTTGTTGTCCCCAAGATCGATCGAATCGTGCGTGACTTGCTCCGGGCCCGTAGGGGTGCTAGGTGTGGGCGACGCCGACGCCGGTGGCAATGACGGTGATGACGGCGCCGACGGCGATGGGGACGTTGATGAGACGGGGGCGGCACTGGGTACAGTTGGAGCCTCGGTCGTAGTTGCCGGAGAGCTAGGGGTGGTCGGGGTCACCGACGGGGACGGTGGCGTCGGAGTCTTCGCGGACGGCGCACTGGTCGTTGGCCCTGCTGTGGCCGGAGGCAACACGGGTCCTTGAGTCGGCAATGGCGCCTGTGTGGGCGACGGCGCGCGAGTTGGGAAAGGCGCCAGCGTCGGCAATGGTGGAAGCGTCGGCAGAGGCGCCAACGTCCACGGCCACGGCGGAAGCGTCGGCAATGGCGGAAGTGTCGGCAACGGCGCAAGCGTCGGTAAAGGAGGAAGCGTCGGCAGAGGTGGAAGCGTCGGCAAAGGGGGAAGCGTCAGAGGCGGTAGCGTCGGCAACGGCGCGAGGGGTGTCAGGATGGGCGCGAGGGGTGCTAGAATGGGCGTTACAATAGGGTCGAGGGGCTTGACGAGTGCGTCCACAGTTTTGCCCAGTCCTGCGGTCACGTCTTTCACGATAGTTCCCACTCCCGAGGTCACGTCGTTCACGGTTTTTCCCAACCCCGAAGTCACGTCGTTCACGGTATTGCCCAGTCCCGAAGTGGCGTCGCCCAGTCCTGGGGCCACAGCGTTCACGGTATTGCCCAGTCCTGACGTCGCAGCGTTCACGGTATTGCCCAGTCCCGAGGTCGCGGCGTTCACGATATTGCCCAGTCCCGAGGTCACGTCATTTATGATATTGCCCAGTCCTGTGGCTGCAGCATTCGAGGTGCTTCCAACTCCGGAGGGCACGGAGCTCACGGTATTCCCGACTGTACTGGTCGCCGAGTTCACGGTGTTTCCGACAGTACCCGTCGCCGCGTTCACGGAGTTCCCGACGGTGTTGGTCAACGTGTTCGTGGTAGTCTATCGAGATCATCAAATACAGTTTCGTTAGTCTATTGCCCGTCTCCCGATAGTAAACGGGAATCGTTCATGATCCCACGGTCTCTGTTAAACAAACATGGTACGTACCACCGCGGAAGGAAGCAGCCCGCCGAGAAGCTCTGTGCGCAGCGCTCGCTGCTTCGGCTTCTCTCCGGTCGACGCTGCCATCGCGCACGTCTAACGTCTCCTTTGATGTGTTTTGGTGCTTTGCGATATGAAGGAGACAAAGCAGTCGCGGTCGGCGCTTCGAAATACCGTGTGCAGAGAGGCCGCGAGAGCGAATTCGCCGCGTGAGACGGAAGGAAAATGGTCTGTTTCCCAATCTGACGATGGGCAGAAATGCACACGTGTACAATGTGCAACGACAACGCAGCATACGTGCTACGAATGGGCGAAAAGTGCAACAGTCCCTGGTTGCAACGCAATAGAGATGGACCGGTCTGATGGGTGCAGAGGGGCCAGTTCACAATGACGCACTCCGTTGATTTTTGGACTGGCTTCTTGGCAACTATTCGCAATATACCAAATCAAGGTAGATTGGAATTACTTCATAGTCAAAATTGTATAAATTGTACACCGTGTAATGAAAACTTCTCAAGTATCTCACCTTTTTATCAAAATCCATATCTGGTCTGGCACAACTAGATCAGTGCATTCCGACCCCCATGCCAGTCCAGCTCAGCATCGCAGTTGCTCGCGAACAGCGATGCGATCCGAATTGTGGACGCAGCCGCTGCTGTAGAGTGTCCTCTGGGCATGTTGGCATTTTCTCATCATTTCCGCCCTAGTTCGGTAGAAAACTCAGCTCAGGGCAAGCACCCAACAAAAAGGAAATACAAGGGAATGCCGTACAGCACGTACCTCCCCGAATTCATAAGTCTCTTTTATACAGTATCGGAGGCGTTCCCACCAGAACGCATGTTCTGTCGTGTAGCGTCGCTCCAGTCCAAAAGACAGGATGCAGCGGCGGGAGATCAGCGAATCGGCACTCTCTTGTCTGTGATTCTCTGATATCCACGCGATGTGTTGCTCCTTGCTGCCTCAGCCAACGTGGGCGGGTCGGCGACCACACGCACACACACCCAAGGATTGGTACCATTCTTCTGGAGACGCAAGTGAGAGAAGGATCAAGGAAGCGGCACGCTCCAATGCTTTGAGGAAACAGCCGCACCTGCACTACCCTAGCATAAGGAAGAAACAATGGTTGCCCCAGTTGGTGTTTGGCCTCAGCAGGAAAACGAGATCCAATTTTTGAACGCACGGTGGGAATCGATTGTTCTGTGCAGCTTCCAAGAACACAATCGCATGCGCAACCGCACGCGAGACTGCACGGCTGACAGCCACAAATTCTTGATGCAGGGTATCGTGCCAGCCACTGCACACATGATGCGTTCGGTCATGTCACGTCTCGTGCAACCCGCCGCTCGTCGCACGGCAAAATACGGTAAAGGAGCTTTGGACACCAGCACAAAGTCTTGACCACTTTCAGGTGGAAATTCCAGCAGAGAGCTGTGGTGTTCAAACCCGCTGTTCCAGCGGGGCTCTCACACGTAATCGGTGATGTGTTGACAATGCAAAACAGATGAGGGACAACAGACTCCTTTGCAGACAAATGTAGCCATGTTTAGTTGAGGTCGTGTCCATGACACGCCAAATGGCAATCCTGCAAAGGATTTTCCACAGGGGAGCTCAGATTTAGCACAGAACTCAAAGTAGACCGTCTAAATCTTGAAACAGAGCTATCCTTTAGAATTGTTAAACTGCCAGTTGACCTGAGTGTTAGGCGTGCATGAGGGCGATCTTGACTCTCGGGAGAGCCCTTCGGTGTCTTTCGAAGAGAATTGATGGCGAGATGCTAAGCTTTTCTCGAGACACCTCTTATTGGTCTTCGAAATATGTTTTTCTGCCATTCTAATAATATAGTATTTACGCTCTCATAGCTGGTCGTCTTGAGGTTGTTCGTTGATTTTGACACCACCAAAACGTTTCATAGATTCAAAAGTGAAAGCGTTTTACAACAACAAAAACTCATAACCCTCTGATTCTGTTCTTGTGTGCAGTACAATCTTCGCCATGTCCGACACAGTCGTCTAAAAGACTCCTCGCACGGACGACAACTCAAGGAAAGCAGGACCCTTTTGTAAATGATACCTGTACTTGTGCCTTGCACGAAGTTTGTCAATCTTGATTCGCTTTTAACTCGCATTCTCTGACTCAAGGGCACCCAAATAACGCCGTTTGGGGAGGTATACGGAAAACAGGAAAATCCGGAAAAGATTTTTCGTGTGATTGAACTATATCAGCCGGTAGCTATGGATT
>JAADXL010000389.1:0-29926 GCA_023337755.1 Pythium aristosporum | reverse complement strand
TTCTTGAGGAAAATGAGATTTAAAAGGCATATTGGGCTTGTTTGTCATAATGTAGCCCAAATGATATAGTATGTAATAATAAGAGCGCATGTCTCCTGCAGAGGATAAGCCGGCACGTATGCGGATAAAGGTTGCAGGAGTTCCGGTAAAGCCGGACCGGAAGGGCATCTGAAGGTCAATCGACCTGAATGCCAGCGCCCTGACGGATGGCCGCAAACTTATTTCGCGAAAGGTGTGTTGAACAGTTATGAGTACATTGCCGACAGAATTTGAACGAACGGATATCGGTGAAATCCAGATCGCACCTGAAGTTATTGAAGTGATCGCTGGACTGGCTACAGTAGAAGTGAAAGGTGTTGCGGGCATGAGCGGCGGATTCGCTGGCGGATTTGCTGAATTGCTTGGTCGCAAAAACCTTTCCAAAGGCGTTAAGGTTGAAGTAGGTCAGCGTGAAGCTGCAGTGGATGTTTCCGTTATTATTGAATATGGTTACCGTCTACCACAGGTGGCTACCGAAATTCAACAGAACGTGAAGCGCTCCATCGAGAACATGACTGGATTGAATGTGAATGAAGTTAATGTGCACATTCATGACGTTCAGTTCAAGAGCACCGAGAAAGTGGAAGAAATCGACCTGAACAGTCAGCGCGTAAAATAAAAGAAGACAGATTCCCCCGGCATCACTGCCGGGGGTTATCCCGTCTTGGACAGGTCTTCGTGAAAGCAAAAGCTTGCACCCGAGGATCTACCTTTGCCAATGGGCAGGTTAAGCAATGTTAGTGAGCAAGGGAGGCTGTGCAGTTCGTGGCTAAAATACTGGATCGGCTTCTGTTGTTTATATACAGCATAAGCGTTGGAGCAATATCGGCAGCAGTCATACTTCTTATCAGCGGTGTGCTGCCTTACGAATTGAATTATCAGCAGGAACAAAACGTCATTGTTGCGGCGGTTATTGCAGCAGCGATTTTGTTTATCCTGAGTTTGCGATTTTTCTACATCTCGGTTCGGCGGGATCGTGCTTCGTTGCCATCTGTGGATCAACGTACCGAGTACGGGGATGTACAGATTTCAATGGAGACGATTGAAAATCTCTGTCTAAAAGCGACTTCCCGTTTCCGTGGAGTGCGCGATGTCAAAGCACGTATTCGTGTAGTCGAATCGGGACTGGAGATTATGATCCGCGCGGTAGTGGATGGCGAGTCGCCAATCCCGGCGCTGACATCCGATCTGCAGAAGGCAATACATGATCATGTACAGGAGATTACGGGTATCCCGGTTTCTTTTGTCACCGTGTATATTGCCAATGTTACCCAGTCACCTAACTACAAGAGTCGAGTGGAATGAGGTGAGTTTCACTGATGCTGTGGAGAGAGATTTGGGATAGTCACAAAGGCCGAATTACCGGTATTGCCGGCGGCATCTTTTTTGGATTTCTTTATGTATGGATCGGTTTTTGGGATATGTTGTTCTTTGCACTTTTGGTGTTCATCGGTTATACGTTAGGCAGACGAAGCGACTCGAAGCTGGGCTCGTTCATTCCCTGGAGGGAATGGGGACAATGGCTTGGTGACCGCTGGCGTCCGTTCAAGTGAGCCATCTGAACCCTGCAATATGTTTCTTCCGAAAATAGAGCTGTAGTTTAGGTTGCCCGTTTTTTGGAGGAAACGTAGTGCAGGTTTTTTTTGTGAAAAGGGATAACAATATAATAAGATCTCTGATTCCATCAAAGATTTTACTATTTTAAAATAAGCAATGATGACGCTCCAGAAGGAGCGCTGCAGGAGGCAGGACATGAAAAGACGTTTGGCAAGGGAAATTGCAGTACAAAGTCTGTATCAGATGGAAATGAACGAAGTGGGCGCAGCTGAAGCTGTGAATATGCTGATCAATGAAGCAGCTGAAGACAACGAAACCGAAGTGGTTATTCATGATGCTGATGTGATGCGTACTTACGTGACCGAAATCGTTCAGGGGGCATGGAACAATAAGGAAGCGATTGATGGCTTACTCGTCGATTATTTGAAAGGCTGGCAGATTAGTCGTCTGTCGCGTGTAGACCGCCAGATTTTACGGCTTTCAACGTATGAAATGGTGTTCCGTGATGATATTCCGGCAAAGGTATCCGTCAATGAAGCGATCGAATTGTCCAAATATTTTGGTACAGATGAATCCGGTAAGTTCGTCAATGGCGTACTTGGACGCATGATTCAGGAAGTTGACGCCATCAAAGCAAAATTGTCTTAAGTTATGATTAACTATAGTGCGTGTTCAAAAAGACCGGTTTTCAGTACCGAGAAGATGGGATGGAGCTAGAAATGGAGTAGCGGAGCGTAGGGAAAACTACGTGAGCAACTACAATGTTTCCAGAGGAAACATACTTCGTAAGCATCTCGCTTATTTGGGCTGAATTCCATATTCGATGCTGATGATGCCGATAGGCATCCTTCGTAATCAAAAGCGGGCTTTTTGAACTACCTCTAAATATATGTTCACATAAGGGAGAGAGAGTACAATGACAGCAACTATTATTAACGGTAAAGAAGTGTCCCAGGAGATTCGTGCAGGCATCACTACAGAAGTAAAGCAGCTTAGCGAACAGGGGGTAATACCTGGTCTTGCTGTTGTGCTCGTCGGGGAAGATCCGGCATCCCAGGTATATGTGCGTAATAAAGAAAAGGCATGTCATGACCTCGGCTTCTATTCCGAAGTTCATCGTCTGGATGCAAACACGTCTCAGGAGGATCTGCTCACTCTGGTGGACAAGCTGAACAAACAGGAAACCATTAACGGCATTTTGGTTCAGCTCCCTTTACCGAAGCATATTGAGGAGAAAGCGGTTATCGATGCGATCGCCGTGGACAAAGACGTGGATGGGTTCCATCCGGTCAATGTGGGTAACCTCGTGATTGGTGACGACAGCCTGCTTCCATGTACTCCTGCGGGTGTGATCGAACTGATTAAGCGTACGGGTCTTGAAATGTCGGGCAAACATGCGGTAGTCATCGGACGCAGCAACATTGTCGGCAAACCGGTATCCTTGCTGCTTCAACGCGAGAATGCAACGGTAACCATGTGTCATTCCCGTACAGCAAATATGAAAGAGATCACGCGTCAGGCAGATATTCTTGTCGTTGCCATCGGCCGTGCAAACTTTGTGGATGCCAATTTCGTTAAACCAGGAGCAATTGTCATCGATGTAGGGATGAACCGTCTCGATAACGGTAAGCTGGCAGGAGACGTGGATTTTGAGAGCGTGAAGACGGTATCTGGCCCAATTACACCGGTTCCTGGAGGCGTTGGCCCAATGACAATCACCATGTTAATGCAAAATACACTGATCGCGGCCAAACGCGCTCACGGATTGGCCTAGGTAACTGTCTGTGGCAGATCAAAAGATCTACTCCATTAAAGACCTGAACCGATACATCCGAATGAAGCTGGAATCGGATCAGGTGCTGTCGGATGTATGGCTGCGCGGAGAGATCTCCAATTTTACACATCACTCCAGCGGTCATATGTATTTTACATTGAAGGACAAGGACAGCCGAATTAAGTCCATTATGTTTGCGTCCCATAATCAGCGATTGCCCTTTGTACCGAAGGAGGGTGCAAGGGTTATTGCTCGTGGTAATGTCTCGGTGTATGAGCGGGACGGACAGTATCAGTTCTATGCAACGCACATGCAACCGGACGGTATTGGAAGTCTTTATCTAGCGTATGAACAGTTGAAAAAAAAGCTGGAGGACGAGGGGCTGTTCTCTGCGTCACGTAAAAGGCAGATTCCCCGGTTTCCACAAACGATCGGTGTGGTTACTTCACCTACAGGAGCAGCGGTAAGGGATATCATGATCACATTGCAACGCAGATACCCATCAGCTCAAGTGATTCTTTATCCTGTACTCGTACAGGGTAAAGGTGCGGCTTCTTCCATCGTGAAAGCCATCAACAACCTGAACCGTATGGGCGAAGCCGATGTATTGATTGTCGGACGAGGCGGCGGATCACTGGAGGAATTGTGGGCTTTCAATGAGGAGATCGTGGCAAGGGCGATTGTTGGTTCAGACATTCCAGTGATTTCAGCCGTTGGGCATGAAACGGATTTTACGATTGCCGATTTTGCTGCTGACCTACGTGCCGCAACGCCTACAGCTGCAGCCGAGCTGGCAGTGCCTAACCGTGCTGAACTGCTTGATCAGATTACTCAGCGCCAGCGTCAGCTCCAACACAGTTTACGTCAGCGTGCTGTTCATAATCGCGAGCGGTTGGCCAGATTGCAACGCTCACCTGTGCTTGTTCATCCTAGACGTACCTTAATGCAGCATACGGAGCGATTGGATATGCTGCAACAGCGTCTTCTGCGAACTGTAGATACACGTATGAAATGGACGACCGAGAAACAGGAACGTTTGCGTGCAGCGCTGCAGCGGTTCAATCCTCGTGAACAGGTGAATGCAGCAAGACGGGAGAATGCATCAGCCCGGCGTCAGCTGGAAGTTGCGATCCGATCCATTGCGAGAGCGAAGCAGCAGCAGTGGAAATCATCCGTGCGACATCTGGATGCGCTTAGCCCGCTCAAAGTCATGTCACGCGGATATAGTCTTGTATATGACGAACAGGAACAACGATTGATCAAATCGATGAAGGATGTACAACCTGGAGATTCGATAAAGATTAAATTAACAGACGGGCAGCTGGACTGTCAGGTTTGGGGAATGAAGGAGGACGACAATACCCATGGCGAATGAACCGGAATTGAATTTTGAAGAGGCAATGGCGGCATTGGAAGACATCGTAGGTCAGCTTGAACATGGTGATGTTCCATTGGAACAGGCCATCGATTTGTTTCAGCGCGGGATGAAATTATCACAACTTTGTGGTTTGAAGCTGGAACAAGTGGAACGCAAGATCGAAATGATCGTAGAAGAGGATGGGGAACTTCGCAAGAAACCGTTCGGCACTGCCGTCGATGAAAGCGGTGAAATGAATGAGTAATCGTCCTTCGTTTGAAGCGTATCTTCAGGAAATCACGGCAGAGGTGACGGGAGAGTTGCAGCAGACTCTTCCTGTTCACTGGGATGTCCCCCAGTCACTGGTTGACGCGATGCAGTATTCACTTATGGCCGGAGGCAAACGTCTTCGTCCGCTCCTGGTCGTTGCTGCGGCGGAAGCCTTCGGTGCACAGCGTACAGCTGCACTGCCGGTAGCCTGCGCCGTGGAGATGGTTCATACGTATTCGTTGATCCACGACGACCTGCCAGCAATGGATAATGACGACTATCGCAGGGGAAAATTAACGAACCACAAAGTATTTGGTGAAGCAACGGCCATACTAGCTGGTGATGCACTGTTGACTCATGCTTTTTATAGCATTGTTCAGGCAGGTCGTCGTAGCGGTGTTTCGGCAGACGCATTGTTGTCCATTGTGGAGGAATTGTCCGAACTAGCTGGAGCGAGAGGCATGGTCGGTGGGCAAGTGGCTGACATGGAAGGCGAGCAGGGCATGACAGATCTGGCACAGCTGCAGTACATTCATCTGCACAAAACCGGAGATTTAATTGTGTTTTCCCTTATTGCCGGAGCTCGTATTGGTGGTGCGACGGAAGGGCAATTGGAAGCGCTGCGCGTGTTCGGTAGAGATCTGGGGCTGGCTTTCCAGATTCAAGATGATATTCTGGACCTGACGGGTGACGAGCAAAAAATGGGCAAGAAGACGCAAAGTGATGTGAATCAGCAAAAGGTGACGTACCCTTACTTTATTGGTATGGAAGCCTCTCTGGACGAGGTGAAATCCCTTACGCAATCCGCGAAAGATGCGCTTGTCAGAGCTAAGTTACCTGACTCTTCAAGACTGATGGAGATTGCTGATTATCTGATGAGCCGAGATCATTAGTTCCAGGGCATGCATTCCTGTTTCAGAATGCTCATAACGGTTTAATGCATTTAATGTGCTTTTTTTGCATTCGTAGAGTAAGTCTGTCCCGAGAAAACGTGGGAATACATACGGAGGAAGATCATACGGACCTTGCTGGCGAAAATGCTCGTTATCTGGAGTATAGTGCCGTAAATTATGATTCTTGTTCTTTTATGTTATAATGTTTTAATGTCATTTAATAAACTGTGTATATATAGATTACACCAACAATCAAACAATCTAGGAAAGCGGGGAGATTCTCGTGCTGCTTCCACAAATTAAACAACCCAGTGATCTGAAGTCGATGTCTCAGGATGATCTCGTTCTTTTGTCGGCAGAGATCCGGCAGTTTCTGATTGAGAAGCTGTCCGTTACAGGGGGCCATCTCGCACCCAACTTAGGAGTGGTTGAGCTCACGGTAGCCCTGCATTACTGTTATAACAGTCCAGTGGACAAAATGATTTTCGATGTAGGGCATCAGGCTTATGTTCATAAGGTCCTGACAGGGCGTATGGATCGCTTTGATACATTGCGTCAGCACAATGGCTTATGCGGATTTGTCAAACGTAATGAGAGTGAACATGATGTATGGGAAGCGGGTCATAGCAGCACATCATTGTCTGCTGCCATGGGTATGGCGCTTGCTCGTGATCTCAAAGGTGAAGACAATCAGGTTATCGCGATGATTGGGGATGGAGCGCTTACAGGCGGTATGGCTTTTGAAGCACTCAATCATATTGGTCATGAACAAAAAAAACTGATGGTCATTCTCAATGATAATGAAATGTCCATTGCTCCAAATGTCGGAGCTATGCATAAATATCTGAGCAAAATTCGTTCGGATCGTCACTATTTGAAAGCCAAAGATGAAGTGGAGGGAATGCTTAAAAAAATTCCTGCCATTGGTGATCGTCTGGCCAAATCGGCGAGCTGGATTAAAGATAGTGTTAAATACATGATGGTTCCAGGAGTTCTGTTTGAAGAGCTGGGCTTCACCTACTTGGGACCCATTGATGGACACGACATTCCTAAGTTGATCGAAACGTTCAAACAGGCTGATAACGTAGATGGTCCTGTAATGGTTCATGTACTTACAACCAAAGGCAAAGGCTATCAGCCAGCTGAGGCCGATTCACACAAATGGCACGGAATTTCTCCGTACAAGATTGAATCAGGTCAGGTGCTCAAAGCTGTAGGCAAACCGATGTATACGGAAGTGTTTGGTAAAACGCTTATTGAGCTTGCCAAGCAGGATAAACGAATTGTAGCGGTAACTCCAGCCATGCCAACAGGATCGGGTCTTATTCCTTTTAGCAAAGAATTTCCTGACCGTATGATTGATGTGGGTATTGCAGAGCAGCATGCAGCAACGATGTGTGCGGCACTGGCTATGGAGGGTTTAAAACCGGTATTTGCCGTCTATTCGACGTTTATGCAACGTGCATATGATCAGATTGTTCACGATATTTGTCGTCATAACGCCAATGTGATGTTCGCTATTGACCGTGCCGGATTTGTAGGCCCGGATGGTGAGACGCATCAAGGGGTTTACGATGTGGCGTTTATGCGTCATATTCCAAATATCGTGCTAATGATGCCAAAAGATGAAAACGAACTGCGCCATATGATGAAGACGGCGCTCGAATATAATGAAGGTCCAATTGCTTATCGTTATCCACGAAATAATGTCGTAGGCGTACCTCTTGATGATGAACTCATTCCAATTCCAATCGGCACATGGGAGCAACTGCGTCCATCTGAAGGCTATGCGATTATCGCTTCGGGATCGATGGTACAGCTTGCAGAAGAAGCAGCAGAGACGGTTAAAAGAGAAGGTATTACGGTTGGCGTCATTAATGCCCGTTTCCTTAAACCACTTGATGAACAGATGCTTCGTGATTTGGCTGTTCGGGGTACGAAACTGATCGTGCTTGAAGAAGCATCGCAAGCAGGCAGCATGGGAAGTGCTGTACTGGAGTTTTATGCTGAACAAGGGTTACATGATGTTTATGTGCACCTGATGGGGATTCCGGATCGTTTCATTGAACATGGCAGTATTGAGGAACAAAGGGCGGAAGTGGGACTCACCGTCGAGAATGTGAGCTCAGAGCTTCGCAGTATGGCAGCTCAATCTTCATACGGCATGTCCAGAACACGGTTCCCTTCCTAACTGGAACCATTAGAAAAACTGGAACACATTATTGATTAATTAGGATTACTACATGATAGGAGAAAGACATGTCACTCCCGAAAGAACGAATTGATGTTCTGCTGGTTGAGCAGGGATATTACGAAAGTCGTGAGAAGGCAAAAGCTGCAATCATGGCTGGACTGGTATATGCCAACAATGAGCGGATTGAAAAAGCGGGCATGAAGATTCCACGGGAAGCCGAACTCAAAGTAAAGGGTTCAGTACATCCCTATGTCGGTAGAGGCGGATTAAAGCTTGAAAAAGCGATCCGTCATTTCGACCTCGATATGAATGGACTTGTGATGCTCGATATCGGCTCGTCAACTGGTGGTTTTACCGATTGTGCCCTGCAACATGGTGCGTCTCATGTATATGCCATTGATGTAGGTTACAACCAACTGGATTGGTCACTCCGTAATGATGAACGGGTTACAGTGATGGAAAGAACCAATTTCCGTTATGTGACTCCGGAAGATCTGAATGGACCTGTACCGAACTTTGCCAGTATCGATGTATCCTTTATTTCGCTGAGAATTATTTTGCCGCCGTTGCTGGCGCTTCTGAAACAACCGGCAGACATTGTAGCGTTAATTAAACCACAATTTGAAGCAGGTCGTGAGAAAGTTGGCAAGTCCGGCGTCGTTCGTGATTCTAAGGTTCACAAGGACGTCTTGCAGACGATGCTTCGTTTCGCCAATGAGCTTGGATTGAAGCTGCAAGGTCTAACGTTCTCCCCAATTACGGGCGGAGAAGGCAATATCGAATTTCTCGCCCACTGGCGTCTGGAAGCACCAGAGGCAACACAACAAGAGAACGTTCAGGCTTCACTGGATGCACTTGCAGACCAAGTTGCAATGGAAGCCGCCCATACTTTTACAGGAAACTCATCATAGGATGGGTTTCTTTTCGCTGGAAAGGTGACAATTGAAAAGGATATCGGTTGTCGAACCTCGAATTAGTCTTCGAGGTGAGCGATGATGGATGGGCAATATGACACAATCGTTATTGGTGTATTTGCTGTCTGCTTGATTTTGTGGCTGTTCTTTGGCTTAAGGAATTGGGTTAACCGACCGATTCCGGTAAGCTTGTCCGGTATGCAATTGAATTCGGAAATTCAGGATTCACCCGCAGTGGATCTGCTTGAAGCAGAAGGATATGAAGTCATCGGAGGTAAAATGAAAGTTCCCTTAGCCTTTGAAGCGGATGAATCCGTTTATTACAGCAGGCTGTTCATTGATTATGTTGCAGAGCGGGATGATTTCAGGTACCTGGTGAAAACGTCACGTCGCAGGCAACCACTTGAACTCACTGGACCAGCGCTGCGGGATCGTTTCCTGTATTATTTGTTGTTATACCCCGGCTGTGAAGGGTTGCTGTATGTAGACATGGAGGAATCGGATATCAAAGTAATCAGGCTTATGGACTATCAGGAAGACGTGTATGACGGAGATGTTCTGGATTAGCGACATATATGAAAGCTGGAACCTGATTTTATAACGAATGACAAATTGCTTGGCAAAGGCTGCGGGAATACCAAAGGGATTTGCCGTCTTTATTGCAATCATTGAACTGGAGGCATGTATGAAAGGACAACGGCACATTAAGATACGTGAGATTATTAGTCAAAATGAAATTGAAACCCAGGATGAGCTGGTGGAGGCACTGCGTCAGTCAGGATTCCAAGTGACACAGGCTACCGTATCCCGGGATATCAAGGAGCTCCTGTTAATCAAGATTCCCATGGATGATGGACGATACAAATATTCGCTGCCGACAGACCAACGATATAATCCAATTCAGAAACTAAAACGTGCCCTTGTGGACAACTTCTTGCACATTGATCATACCAACAATCTGGTCGTAATGAAGTGTTTGCCTGGTACGGCTAACTCCATTGCTGCCTTGCTCGATAATATTGAGTGGACTGAAGTGATGGGCACGATCTGTGGAGATGATACCATACTAATCATCTGCCGGACTGAAAGTAACAGCGTGACCGTAATTGAGCGGATTATGGGTTACATTTCCTAGATCATAATTGTTCAAAAACATAATTTCTGAGTGAGTCATCCGGAGGTGTTTTTGCAGATGTTAGTAACATTATCGATTCGTAATCTGGCTGTAGTGGAAGAGGTGGATGTTGTATTCCACCAAGGATTCCACGTTTTATCAGGTGAAACAGGTGCAGGTAAATCGATCATTATTGATGCACTGGGTTTGATTGCAGGTGGACGTAGCTCTGCCGATCTCATCCGATATGGATGTGAGAAGGCCGAGATGGAGGCTCTTTTTGAAATGGAGCCAAGCCATCCAGTATGGGAAACATTGGAGAAGCTTGGTATCCATTGTGAGCCAGAAGAGCATCTCGTGATCCGCCGAGAACTGAACACCCAAGGCAAAAGTACATCCCGTATTAACGGACAGTTGGTCAATCTGACCATGCTCCGTGAAGTAGGCGAAAAACTAATCAATATTCACGGACAGCATGAACATCAAAGTTTGCTGCGTGCAGAGAGCCATCTGGGACTCCTCGATACATACGGCGCGACAGTAATAGGCCCTGTCAAAACGGAATATCAGCAACGCTACAGCAAATTTATTACTGCCGAAAAAGAACTGCGTGCACTTCAGGAATCCAGTCAACGTGCATATCAACTGCTGGACATGTATCGCTTTCAACTTGAAGAAATTGCAGCTGCCTCTCTAACTCACGGTGAGGATGAATTACTCGGAGAAGAACGGGTAAAACTATCCCATAGCGAGAAAATGATGGACAGTGTTGCTGGTGCATATGATCTGCTTAGCGGTCAACGCGGGCTGGAGGCTGTAAGTATCGCTCTGTCACGAATTGAAGATATATCGGGATATGACAGCAAAGGGCTCCAGCCTATTGTTGAACAGCTCCAGTCTGCATTTTATCAGCTGGAAGATGCCACGTTTCAGTTGCGCGATTATCGCGAGAAAATTGAGTTTAATCCAGGCAGATTGGAAGAAGTGGAGCAGCGACTGAATCTGATTTCTGGCCTCAGACGGAAATACGGGGACAGTGTCGAACTTATTCTGAACTATTATGAACAAATTAGCCATGAAACCGACCAGCTGGAGAACAAGGATGAACGTCTGGAGAAGCTTCGTAACGAACGTGACAAATTACTCAACCTGGTCATGGAGTCTGCCGAGGAACTCAGCCGGGTTCGTAAACAATGTGCAGAGGAACTTGCAGCACAGGTGGAAAGTGAGCTGAAGGATCTCCAGATGGAGAGAACCACGTTGCGAGTACAGATTACTCCATTTGAAGATCCGAAGGGCATTGAGTGGAATGGCCGACGTATTCGTCTGACCCGTCAGGGGGCAGATAATGCGGAATTCCTGATTTCACCGAACCCAGGTGAGCCTTTGCGTCCGCTTGGCAAGATTGCCTCCGGGGGGGAGTTGTCCCGGATGATGCTCGCGATGAAGAGTATTTTCGCACGTCATGACCGGATTCCGGTATTGATCTTTGACGAAGTAGATACGGGTGTAAGCGGAAGAGCAGCACAATCGATTGCGGAGAAATTATTCCGTCTGTCCTCCACTTGCCAAGTTTTCTCCATTACTCATTTACCACAAGTCGCTTGTATGGCAGATCATCAGTATCTCATCGAGAAACATGTCGTTGACGGACGTACGATGACGCAGGTGGAATCGCTGTCAGACGAAGGCAGAGTGAAGGAATTGGCACGTATGCTGGGCGGTGTGGAAATTACAGAAAAAACGCTGCATCATGCACAGGAAATGTTGAATTTGGCGGAAGCCAAAAAAGGGTGAAACGAGCGGCTGGCGTAATGATTGACAGTAATAAAAGCCTGGGGGCGAGGTTATCTTATAGGTACGCAATTGGCGACCACCTTTCGTCAAGCGAAAGAAGCAAAGGGAGTGTGACAGCCATTGAATTCCCCCCTCAGGAAGAAATTGCTAGGTCTTTTATTTGCCTTCTTTCTATGTGTGATCAGCCAGGCGATACAGCCTGTGCAAAGTTATGCCTCATTGCCTGATGAACTACAGGTGTTTGCAGGCAGGCAGGCTGATGTTCATCTCGCTGTACCGGCCGCTTCAAGTGCTGTTGTGGACCGCCCCGACATTGTTGGTTTCGATGGACAGGGGAATGCGGTACACGTAACCAAGCAACAACCTTTGCATCTTCATCCCCAACAAACGGGACATGCCAAATTAACGTTGAAGTTGTGGGGTAAAATTCCGGTAAAAACAGTTAATGTAAACGTGATTCCAGATTTGCGCGTAGTACCCGGGGGTCAAACCATTGGCGTCAAAGTAAAATCTGCAGGTATTTTGGTTGTTGGACACCACCTGGTACGTTCTGGACAGGACGAGCGCGTGTCTCCTGGAGAATCAGCAGGTATCAAGCTCGGTGATCTGATTACCCATATGGATGGTAAACGTCTGGATGGTGTAGCGGGTGTAGCAGAAGCTGTAGAGCTTGCCGGGAAGAGCAAAAAAGGAATCGATGTAGTCTTAAGACGTGGCAAAGAAACGGTAAAAACCCGTTTGACTCCAGCTTACGATGCCGAAGATCAAGCCTGGAGGCTTGGATTGTACATTCGCGACTCTGCTGCTGGTGTGGGTACACTCACCTTCTATGCTCCAGATCAGGGCGTATACGGCGCACTGGGACATGTCATTACAGATATGAACACTCAAACCTCCATCGTTGTGGGTAGTGGTCAAATCGTTCAGTCTAATGTCACATCGATCTCCAAAAGTGAATCCGGTGATCCAGGTGAGAAACGTGCTCATTTCTTAAAAGAAAGCAAAATTTTGGGCAATATTGAACGTAATACAGCTTTTGGCATCTTTGGTAAAATGTCCGATAATCCTGAACATAGTTTGTATTCAAAAGGGATTCCAGTTGCTTTTTCTCATGAAGTAAAAGAAGGACCGGCTGAAATTCTTACTGTAGTTGAGGGCCAACAAGTGGAACGTTTCTCCATTGATATTGTTCATGTCGCAGATCAATCTGAACCGGCAACTAAAGGCTTGGTTCTTCGTATAACGGATCCGAAGCTGCTTGATAAGACCGGGGGTATTGTACAAGGAATGAGTGGCAGTCCCATTGTGCAGGATGGCAAATTGATCGGTGCCGTTACTCATGTATTCGTGAATGATCCGAAATCAGGTTATGGCTGCTTCATTGAATGGATGTTACAGGATGCTGGAGTGATGATGAAAAAGGATAATGCAAAAAACCTTAAGGCGGGATAACCTCCTTAAGGTTTTTTTGTCGAACAGCAACGTATATTATCAGATCATGAAATAAATTATTTATTATATAGCAACGCGAAAAAAAAATAAAGAAAAATAATTTTCGACAGAAGGAATTTCCTCGCCTGTGTCGAAAATTTAACCTGTAAGGAAATGTACGAAACGATGTTTAAATTAAAGGAGGATACCGTTTTGCAAAAAATTGAGGTATTGCTGGCCGATGATAATCGTGAATTTACGAATTTGCTTGCCGAATATATATCCGAACAGGAAGATATGGAAGTAACCGGAATTGCTTACAATGGTGAAGAAGTGCTGCAATTGCTGGAGCAAACTCGCGATGTACCGGATGTGCTGATTCTGGATATTATTATGCCTCACCTGGATGGACTGGGTGTATTGGAGCGTCTGCGCAATCTGAATCTGTCTCCACAGCCCAAAGTCATTATGCTTACGGCTTTCGGACAAGAAAATATCACGCAGCGTGCCGTGCAACTCGGAGCTTCTTATTACATCCTGAAACCGTTTGACATGGAAGTGCTTGCGAATCGTGTTCGTCAGTTAGTGGGCACACAAACCACGATATCCACAGGTGGCGGCAGTGGCTCATCCATGTTTATGAACAAGTCCAATGTGGTGCCAATGGGCAAACACAAAAATCTGGATGCAAGCATCACGTCCATCATACATGAAATCGGAGTTCCTGCGCATATTAAAGGATATCAGTATTTGCGCGAAGCCATTACAATGGTGTATAACAATATCGAAATTTTGGGTGCCATCACCAAAACACTGTATCCGGCTATCGCCGAAAAATTCAAAACAACGCCATCCCGCGTCGAACGCGCGATCCGTCATGCCATTGAAGTTGCGTGGACACGCGGTAACATCGACAGCATCAGCCACCTGTTTGGTTATACGATCAACATCAGCAAGTCGAAACCGACGAACTCCGAGTTCATCGCGATGGTTGCTGACAAGCTGAGAATCGAGCATAAGGTGTCCTGAAAGGATCAGGGGTGACTGCATCAGAACAATCCTTCATTACTGATGTATGAGCAGATTGAACTTTATGGTTTATCATAAATAATGCAACTTAAAACCGTTACAATCGGGCTTGAATAGCCTTTTTGTAACGGTTTTTTAAGCATATAGCAGGGCGTAAACAACCTCTACTCCTGTATCTTTTGATTTTGATGGCTGGTTAGCGAATGTCACATTTACCAAAAACGGTTCTTATCGCAGTGACAGCTTAGATTTCTACTTTTTGGAAAATGGTGCCCAAAAAGTGTAGCATTGGACTTTATAAAGACCTGGAGCGCCTTATCCTTAGCAGTGGAATAAATGTGGACCAATTTGTTTCCGAGAATGAGCTCGTAGTTTTGTTCAAGAGCGCAGTCAGTGCTCATTATTTGTTGCAGGGTAATCGACATCCATTCCTTAATACGATCTGAAACTACATATCAACTTTGTCATCTGGTTAAACGCGGATGTCGAGAGAGGTATAGGATGGAGCAGAGGAAGCGTTTGCTTGTCGGATGTTACAAGAAGTGAATAAAGATACTCGTTCTCATCCAAATAGGTTCTTTTCATATACTGTAGAGGAATTGAAGACCAAGCCAGTCTGGAGTTCGCTTGATGCCGTCAAGAATGATCATGTGTTTATCTGGAGTCCAGATCGTTCATTGTATTTTGACCCGATTGCAACATTGGATCAGACCGAGGAACTGGCAGCGTGGTTTACAAAGATATCAGATAAAAAGTAAACGTATCGGATGAATGATTTAACGAAATCCAATCTTAGTCCAAATTTCAGTTGATAATGAAAATTATTATCAACTATAATGTAGGGATAGAGGACACCTCTGTAAGGCTTCTGTGAGAGGATAGTTTGTAGAATGTTGACCTGTTCAAGGTCTTTGTACCGGGTGAGACTGGGATTGGAGAGTAATCAATGCAATTAAATGAACAGATGCAATACTGGAATCACGCGGCTGTCAAAATTCTGGATATACGCAGGATCGTCATGGAGGCAGGGGAGATACTGGATTCCTATTTGCTTCCGGCAAACGGTTATATATACAGCATTCGTGGTGCAGCTCAGCTGAAAATGGATGGAAAAGCCTATGAAGCACAGCGATTTTGTATTCTTCACGGTGGTAAAGGATCATCACTGGATATTCGGGCGAGCGAAAAGTTTGAATACTATTTGCTGTTCTATAGGGCATTCCTTGCATTCCCAACTTATCGTAAACCGTGGCGGTTGGCACCCCCTCAGGTTGCTCCGTACTCTTTGCAATATGGGTTTACACCAAGCGATCCCCTTGCTTTATTACGTCATTTTGGTGAGTTGGAGAAAGCCTGGGATCAGGCAGGAAGTCTGGAACTACTTCAAGTGAAGAGTTTGTTTTACCAATTTATTCATGAACTCATGTTTCAATTAGCGGAGCAGGAGGTCAGTACAGTGTTACCAGACCCAGTGCTACAAACACTCCGTTACATACAGAATCATTATAGGGAACAGATGACTCTGGATTTTTTGGCCGAACAATTCAACTACAGCTCCCGCCATTTATCCATGCAGTTTAAACGGAAAACGGGATACAGTCCGATTGATTATCTCATTCAAACCAGGCTGGCTGAGGCCCGAAACCTGCTTGTGCGATCGGATGCAACCTTGCGCGAAATTGCAGCAGAAGTGGGTTATTCGGATGTGTATTATTTCAGTCGCATTTTCAAAAAACATGTGGGTCTGTCTCCGATGCTCTATCAGCAAAGGGTAAGAGACCAGAGTCTGGCAGAAGATCGTCCATTGCAAATCTCCGAATCGTCCATTGGCTGGAGATGGAAGCGAGGATATATTGATTATGAGAATCATTATCAATATATAGGCGGAGGGTCTACATCCATGAAAAGAAGAAAAACAAGTTCCAGCATGATTATGGTTGCACTTTTAAGCATCACAATGCTCTTATCGGCCTGCTCAGCCGGCTCCGCAACAACGTCAGCTACGGGGGACGGCACGAATGCCAACCCATCTACCGGCACGGCCGTATCTTCGTCATCAGATTCAGGTAGCCAAACGAACAACGAAAATGGAACACGCACTGTTACCACGGTTAAAGGTGATGTTGTTGTTCCGGCAAATCCTAAACGGGTTGTTGTACTGTATCTCCAGGGTGATGTCGTGGCACTTGGAATTAAGCCAGTCGCTACCTCAGAAGTATTTGCCGGGGCTGCGTACAAAGATGAGCTTGAAGGTGTAAATTCACTGGGCGCCTGGTTCGAACCGAATCCTGAAGCTGTCATAGACCTTGATCCGGATCTGATTATTGCGCCTTCAGAAGAGACGTATACATTATTGAAAGATATTGCACCTACGGTATATATTCCGTATGAAAAAATGACAACAGAAGAAAGACTCAACAGCATAGCGAGTATTTTTGGCAAAGAAGAGGAAGCCGAAACGTTAATCACTAATCTCAACAGCAAAGTTGAAGAGAGCAAGAAAACACTAGCAGATGCAGGCATATTGGACAAAACGGTTTCCATTGTGGAGGGCGGTTTGAAAAGTATGGTCGTTGTAGAGAGCAAGCAATATGGCCGAGGATCTCAGGCACTATATGAGTACTTGGGCATGAAAGCACCTGAAGTAGTGCAGAAAAAAATAGATGTGGTTTCGGAAGCGGGAGGCTCCAACTTATCCATGGAAGTACTGCCTGAATATATCGGAGACTACGTGTTTCGTTCGGTGTATGAAGGGGCTGATAACCTTACGGATGATCCAATATGGAGTAGCATACCGGCTGTTAAGGAAGGCCGTCTAATCGAGATTGATTTTGAATTCTTCTATTATTCCGATATCTATTCAGTCAGCAAACAAATCGATTTCGTTGTCGAGCATTTATTAGCAGCTTCCAGAGTGAAATAGTTCGGGATATATCTGATAGGAGTTTTGTATAAGAAATGTTTGAATTTTAGCCATTGTAATTTGATAAGTTTCCCATTAGACTAGGAAAAGAGTGATAATGAGAATCGATATCAAATAGTTGAGCGCTTTGATCGAACTGATGGAGGTAACTAAATGGATCAGCATTTGGAATTATATGATGTAACAATTATCGGCGGGGGACCTGCCGGCATGTATTCTGCCTTTTATAGCGGGATGCGTGATATGAAGACCAAGTTGATTGAGGCGCGGGACAAATTGGGCGGTCGCATGCTCTTTTATCCAGAGAAAATGATCTGGGACGTTGGCGGTGTTACCCCAATTTTGTGTGAAAATTTGATTAAACAGCTGGAAGAACAGGCGAGAACGTTTGAGCCGACGATTGTGTTTGAACAGCAAATCGAAGGATTCGAGCGTCAGCCTGATGGCACGATTCTGCTGACATCGGCTACAGGAGAACAACACTGGACACGTACCGTCATATTGGCGATCGGATATGGTATATATAAAATGGCCAAGCTGGAGCTTGAAGGCGCTGACCGTTATGAGGTCACGAATCTCCACTATACCGTACAGGAGCTGGAACCATTCCGCGGCAAGCGGGTATTGATCTCCGGTGGAGGAGACTCCGCTGTCGATTGGGCCAATGAGCTTGAAGCACTGGCAGAGCAAGTGACGGTTGTTCATCGTCGTGACCGCTTTGGTGGATTGGAGCGCAATGTACTGCGTATGAGAGAATCTTCGGTCGATATTCGTACACCATATGCCGTTGATACGTTGCATAGTCAAAGTGGTGAAATGATCGAACAAGTGACGATATCCCATGTTGAGACGGGTGAAAGTGAACTGCTGGATGTGGATGCAATTATCGTCAACCACGGCATGAAGAGTGATTTTGGACCGATCCGGGATTGGGGACTTGATCTTGGAGAATGGCATGTTAGCACAACAGAGAAGCTGCAAACGAATATCCCAGGTGTTTTCGCCGCAGGAGATTTTGTCGATTATGGAAGTAAACTGTACCTAATTGCGGGTACATTTACGGATGCAGCGCTTGCGGTCAATAGTGCGAAGTTATATATGGACCCTGAGGCGGAAAAAGTTGCCTATGTATCTTCTCATAACAGTCGTTTCAAAGAGAAAAATAAAGCACTTGGTGTTGTGGAAGAATAGAGCACAAAAATTGTTCTCGGTTAAATACAATGAAAGAGGTTTCGGTTAAATCCCGGAGCCTCTTTTTTTGCATAAACATGGTATGAAATAGTCATACATGCACAACATAGAACAGGTAGCCAAATTGAACATACATCACCAAATGACTATAATGAGCTTAAAAGTGAGAAAAACATCAAGAAACGTCAAACAGATCAGAGTGGAGTGCAGAATATGAGAAAAGCTTTTCAACGTATATCCACATTTACCCGTCGGTGGTTCAAAGGTACTGAGAAAAAACGAATCAAATTATCCGCAATCTATCTTGCACTTGCAGGAAAGCTGCACCGATTGTTGGTGGAAGGACGCCGAGCGCGTTCAGCAGCCAAGAGGTTGCATCAGGATTTGCCAATTAAAGCCCTGGGGCAGATGAAGTTGGAGCCAGGCGATATTGTCTATACACCAAGCTCGGAATCAACCTATTACGCTGGGCATATGGGGATCATTGGACTCGACGGCAAAGTGTATCACGTACATCCTTACGGGCCTGTGTTTGCCGATTCCTTGGATTGGTACATCACCCGCTTTTATGAGGGGGATCGTTTCATTGTATTTCGTTCCCGATTGAATCAGGCTGGTGTAAAGGCAGCAGAGTGGGTACAGGATCATTATAAGCAGGTGAAATTCTATCGATTGCAGACGAATCTACGCAGCATTGAACGGAACTATTGTTCCAAATTTATATATCAGGCATACCAATTTACGTCTGGACTTGACCTGTGGAGTCGCAAGTTTACCAAGTTTAATCAGGGATATATCTATCCGTTTCGAATTGAGCGCTCAGCTGCGCTGGAGGTTCTTGGAACGTTTTATAAATAAGGCATGTTAACCGACGCATGTTCCTTTCTTTTACAAGAGGTAGGAGCAGGTTCTGTCGGTTTTTTTTTGTATGTGTAGAGATTAAAAACAGGAAAAAGACTCAAAACGTCGAATAGAATATGAGATAGGCATGCACAACTTGGAATCGTATACATAACCATTGCAGGATCATATTTTGCCCAAGCATAAGCAATTGACCCCTTAGAAGGCAAACAAGGAAGAGAGAGAAAGAGATGAAATGGCTGAGCTTTGTGCGCAGATTCAAATCAAACTCAAACGTAGTAAACCTATCCGATTACACTCCCAGGAAGGAAAGGAGGCACCATTGTTCCATCTGTAGTAAAAAAGTGAAGTCCATCGTGCATTATGCTACTTCACAGGGAAATGTTGCAGGTGTATGCAGTTCTTGTAAATCATTGGCGGAACAACGAGGAATGTTACCCATTTAATTAAGGAAGGGATACGCTCAGGAAATAACATTGCTTTGATTTATGAGCGTTTTTGTAGTACATTAGCAAATGTATTCGAAGGAGGATTCTAATGTACTCAGGTAGACAAGACGATACTTTATACATCATGACCTACACCTTAAACAGCGGTATCAAGGGTACGGTTCCACTGTCTAATAAGCAGATTATTGAGTGGCTGGATTGCTACAGAAATGAGAAGCGCTTCGTGACCGAGATCGGCAAGGAGTTTTTTGGATTGAATGCAGGTTTGGTAGCAGACTTCAAGGTTCAGAATCATTTATCGGATTATCAGCAGACCATTATGCCTACACAGCAGCAGGATAACCTGGAACGATTGTCCAGTGCTTATAAATCAACCGAGTTATTAATGAAGATTGATTGTAAATGTGGCACGGCATATGTAACGGAATCTCCATATAAGCGCACCAAATGGTACTGCACCAAGTGCAAAGAAATTGTATTTTTGGATGCCAAAAAAGGAATGGTAGAAACGTCGCGTGGCGACGCTTACTACATGACCAACAAATATTTTGTTTCCCGTGATTAGCGGGAAGTGACCTATGGAAGCATCGCTGAAAAGCGGTGCTTTTTTTGTACATACAGAAAGATTAACGACCGACCGAGTTAGGGAGGGATGAATTGAGGGTATGCTGTTAAAATAGAGGGTAAAGCAAAAAGCAAAAAAAGCCCTCGGGGGCTTTTTTTAAAATCTCAGGAACCTGTAGCAGCAGATACCGCCGATCAGAACCTATAAACTGAATATTGAAAGCTGCGTCAGCATTCTACTTTGTGAGGAGGAATGAAACAGCAGCGGCAGCGTGGCTCGTAAGCTTCTGAATCGCCAATCATAACAACCGGGCCGAGTGTGACAGGCTCTCCATTAACGATACGCTGGGTGAAGGCCGCGTCCGGGCTTCCGCATACTGCGCAAAATGCCGAGAGTTTCTCAATGTCATCCGCCATGGCGAGTAAACCGCCCACATATCCGAATTCCTTGCCACGGTAATCCATATTCAGTCCATCCACAATGACATGTTTGCCACAATAGGCAAGCTCGGAGACCAGCTCCATGATGGCACTGCTAAAAAATTGAACTTCATCAAATGCAACAACATCAGCATCTTTGGTCTGAGTCAGGATCAACTCTACGGATTCCGGGGTCAATTGCCGGGGAATGGAATGGGCAGGCAGGCGGTAGCCGATACGGCTAACGATTTCGTCCTGGGCAAACCGATCATCTTCAGCTGGTTTGTAGGCAACGACCTTTTTACGGCCGAATTGAATTAATTTCTGACAACGGCGAATGAGTTCACCGGATTTTTCACTAAACATAGGTCCTGTAATTACGGTAATACGTCCTGTTTGCACGGTGCTGCTACTCCTTTCACATACGGGATTCAACAAAAAAAGCGACCATTACAGAGTACCACAAAATCTTTGGTAAGAGCCAGAACTAATCTAAGCAGCTTTGTGTTACTATATGGATTGTTAAGCTGTTGGTTACGGCAGTTGACTAACCGGGAGCCGATTGAAAAGAGGTGTTAACGATGAGTGAGACATTATCCGAATTGCAGGAGCGATATGAACGTATGAAAGGACAGGCAGTTCTTGATGAGGCAGCGCAGGACTTGATTGCAGACTTGTTCGCTGAAGCAGAGCGGCTGCAAGCCAGTAATCTGACCTTACGCAGAACAATCCTGAAGTCTTCTACCAAAGAGTCACGCATGTCTACCAAGCTGCGGGATGCATTATACGAATAACCCGGAGACTACTCCGGGTTATCTTCCGTCTGTAATTTGCGAGGGAATAGAATACCTGCTGTAATTCTGGCAATCATGGCGAAGGTAAGGGCCGATGCCTGCAAACATGTAGATGAGGGTAAATGCTGGGTATTGTCATATTCAAGATGCTAACTCTGAATTTATGCAAAATACATGTTTGAAATATGCGGAGTCAGAAAAAACGACAAAAAGCCCGGACTCAGGAAGTCGTACCGGGCGTCTCTGCCTTTTCGGCTGCGCTTTTGGACCGAAAACGGGGTCCTACATAATTACGCTTGCGGTCACGGAACAGGATCCAGCCTCCCAGGAAACTCATGCCTGCGGCAAAAAGGACAAGGCCTCCGCCGAAGGAAAGCCATTGAAAACCTGGTGAGATCTGCTCGTTCCCATGTTCGGCATAATACAGGAAAAGGGCGTCTTTCATCATCAGAAAACCCTTCATTGCCATTAAACCGGGAATGACCAGAACAACAATCGCCAAAAATCGTGCAAAGACAAGTCTAGTATTCATCCACCATTAAACTCCTTCTGCCTGAAGTCGACGTAAAATAAAGGTTGCGCTTACAGGTCATACCTGATTCCATCATAGCTTGGTTTCCAGAAGCTGTCCATGCGTTTCAGGGACAAACTTTGAGTTGACTGCTCAAGGGGAGTACAATGGGGTGTAGAGAACGTTTATGCAAAAAGAGAATCATCCGGATCATCATCTTACAAATATATTGAAATTATATGGATAGAGGAGAACATAAAAGATGCCAATTACATGTGATGTTGCCATTCTTGGAGGGGGAACCGGAGGGTACGTTGCTGCCATCCGTGCTGCACAGTTAGGAAAACAGGTTGTTATTATCGAGAAGGATAAGCTGGGAGGCACCTGTCTGCATCGTGGCTGCATTCCAAGCAAGGCATTGCTGAGAAGTGCGGAAGTGTATGCAGAGATACAAGAGAGCGAAATGTATGGGATTGAGACAGCTGGAGCAACGCTTGTATTTCCGAAGGTGCAGGCGCGCAAGGATGCAATTGTGGAGCAGCTTCATCAAGGTGTGCAGTATTTAATGAAAAAAAATAAAATTCAGGTGGTACACGCTAAAGGGCGAGTTATCGGACCTTCCATTTTCTCCCCTCAGAGCGGTGCAGTGGCTGTCGAGTTCGAAGATGGCGAGATGGATACGGTTGTGCCAACCAACCTAATTATTGCTACCGGGTCTCGCCCACGGGTGTTGCCAGGTCTTGAGCCAGACGGCCGGTACATCATGAGCAGTGATGAGGCTCTGCGAATGGACGAACTTCCCGCATCCCTGATCATTGTTGGTGGTGGCGTGATTGGCCTCGAATGGGCCTCCATGCTGAATGACTTTGGCGTCGAAATTACAGTTGTTGAAGCCGCCGCTCACGTATTGCCAGCCGAGGATGAAGATGTTGCGAAAGAAATGCAGAGACTGCTTGGCAAACGCGGTGTTCGCTTCCTGACAGGCGTCAGCGTTCTGACAGAGACATATAGCGTGGAGAATGACGGTATTCAGATTGATGTCAAGCTGGGGGACGAGAAGCAAGAGACCCTGAAAGCGGACAAGATGCTGGTGTCTGTTGGTCGTCAGGCCAATGTGGAAAATATCGGACTCGAAAATACGGATATCAAACTCGAACGAGGATTTATCGCGGTGAATCAACATTTGCAAACCGGTGAGGGACATATTTATGCGATCGGCGATTGCATCGGCGGGTTACAGCTTGCGCATGCAGCCAGTCATGAAGGTATTCTGGCTGTGAATCATCTGGCGGGTGAAACGGTACACGCTGTCGAATCACATCGCATCCCGCGCTGTGTCTATACTCGTCCGGAAGCAGCGAGTATCGGATTCACGGAGCGCGAGGCCAAAGAGCGTGGTTATGAAGTGAAGACAGGCAAGTTTCCGTTCCAGGCGATTGGAAAATCTTTGGTTCATGGAAGTCGGGATGGTTTCGTGAAGGTAATCGCGGATGCCAAGACGAATGATATATTGGGAGTACATATGATCGGTACCCATGTGACGGAACTGATCGCTGAAGCCTCTTTGGCTCAAATGCTGGATGCCACACCTTGGGAAGTGGGACAGACGATCCATCCTCACCCTACTTTGTCGGAAATCATGGGTGAAGCCATGTTGGCAGTAGACGGAAAATCGATTGGAATGTAGGCCGGACAGGCTTATGAGAAAGGTCCTTTCCTTTTTTGGGCAAATGGGATTATAATAAGGTTAAGCCAAGTCTTAGTACCAGGTTATAAGATCGGGTAGTAAGACAGGCATAGGCTCTGATTAAAAGGAGGTACCTCATATGAGTTCAAAAGGTACTGCAGACGCGGTCCATCGGCATGAACAGCTGGGACTTAGCGATGGTGAAGTATTGGATATGTACAAATACATGCTGCTCGCACGCAAGTTTGACGAGCGTTGCTTGCTCTTACAGCGGGCCGGCAAAATTAACTTTCACGTATCTGGTGTAGGACAGGAAGCTGCGCAAGTAGGCGCTGCATTTGGTCTGGACCGGGATCACGATTATTATTTACCTTATTACCGCGATTATGGTTTTGTACTGGCGGTCGGCATGACTCCACGTGAGTTGATGCTGTCTGCTTTTGCGAAGGCGGAAGATCCGAATAGTGGCGGACGGCAAATGCCGGGTCACTTCGGTCACAAAAAGCTACGGATTGTAACGGGCTCCAGTCCAGTTACAACACAGGTTCCGCATGCTGTAGGATTTGCACTGGCTGCCAAAATGAAGAAGCAAGAATTCGTTTCCTTTGTAACTTTTGGTGAAGGATCAAGCAACCAGGGAGATTTCCATGAAGGTGCCAATTTCGCAGGTGTTCATAAACTTCCTGTGATCATTATGTGTGAGAACAATCAGTATGCCATCTCGGTACCGATTCACAAGCAGCTTAGCGGCAAAATATCGGATCGTGCACTTGGTTATGGATTCCCAGGAATTCGTGTAGATGGTAATGATGCGCTTGAAGTGTATGCTGCTGTGAAGGAAGCGCGTCGCCGTGCCATAGCAGGTGAAGGACCTACATTGATAGAAGCAATGATGTATCGTTTGTCACCTCACTCTACTTCTGACAATGATCTGGCTTACCGGACCAAAGAAGAAGTTGAAGAGAACTGGAAGAAGGACGGCGTTCCACGCATGAAGAATTATTTGATTGATTGCGGTATCTGGGATGAAGCCCGGGACGCAGATCTAGCTTCTCAGCTTGCTTTAGAAATGAAGGAAGCGACAGAATATGCAGACAACGCGCCATTTCCGAAACCTGAGGACACTCTGACGCATGTCTATGCGGACAGCGAAGAAGGGGGACGTTAACAGTGGCGGTTATGGAATATATTGATGCAATCCGTCTCGCGATGAAAGAAGAGATGGAGCGGGATGAAAATGTCTTTATCCTTGGTGAAGATGTCGGGGTTAAAGGCGGTGTGTTCACTACAACCAAAGGGTTGCAGGATCAGTTCGGCGAAATGCGTGTCATGGACACACCTTTGTCCGAATCAGCGATTGCAGGTGTAGCTATTGGCGCTGCGATGTATGGTATGAAACCTATTGCCGAGATGCAATATTCGGATTTCATGCTGCCTGCAACAAATCAGATTATTAGTGAAGCGGCCAAAATTCGCTATCGCTCCAACAATGACTGGAGTTGCCCGATTGTTATTCGTGCGCCGATTGGCGGCGGTATTTTTGGTGGGCTGTATCACTCCCAATGTCCGGAATCGATCTTTTTTGGCACACCAGGTCTGAAAATTATTGCTCCATACTCGGCATACGATGCGAAGGGACTGCTCAAAGCAGCGATTCGCGACCCGGACCCGGTTCTCTTTTTTGAAAATAAAAAATGCTACAAGCTGATCAAGGAAGATGTGCCGGAAGATGATTACATCGTTCCAATCGGGAAAGCCAACGTGCTTCGCGAAGGAGCTGATATTACGGTTATCGGTTATAGCCAGCCACTTCATTTTGTCATGCAGGCTGCCGAAGAGCTGGAGCGTGAGGAAGGCATTACTGCCCATGTACTGGATCTGCGCACATTGCAGCCACTTGATCGCGAAGCCATCATTGCATCCGCTCGTCTGACTGGCAAAGTGCTGATTGTGCATGAAGACAATAAAACTGGTGGTGTAGGAGCGGAAGTTGCGGCTATCATCAGTGAAGAATGTCTGTTCGAACTGGATGCGCCGATTCAGCGTCTCTGCGGACCGGATGTACCGGCAATGCCCATCAGCCCAACATTGGAGAAATTCTATATGCTGAGCAAGGACAAAGCCAAAGAAGCGATGCGTACGCTCGCCGAGTATTAATTTGTGTAGTGAGATAGTTCAAAAGCAAAGTTTGGAGTGATATAACAAATGGCTGAACGTATGAAATGGATCGAGGTCATCATGCCGCAATTGGCGGAATCGCTGGTCTCGGCTACCATAGGCAAATGGTTAAAAAAACCGGGCGACCGTGTGGAACAGTACGAGCCGATCTGTGAAGTGATAACCGATAAAGTAAACGCTGAGATTCCATCCACTGTGGATGGAATTATGGGCGATCTTTTGGTAGAAGAGGGCACAACCATTGCTGTTGGCGAAGCCATCTGCCGCATGCAGGTGGCAGTTTCTGATGAGGAATCGGCAGAGCAGGTGACACAAGTTACGCAGCAACAGAGCAATGCGCAGCACAGCGAAAACTACACACCTGCTAGTACAGCGAGCACAACAGTTCATGATCCGAATCAACCGATGCGTAATCGATATTCTCCTGCTGTTCAATCCCTTGCGGCCGAACATGGCCTAAATCTGCAAAGCATTCAGGGGACTGGAGCAGGTGGACGGATTACACGCAAGGATGTACTGGCAGTGATTGCACAGGGGGGAAACGCGAGTGCAACGTCTATACAGTCTGCTGCAGGACAGCACGCACCTCTGGGAGTGCCTTCTGCTTCTCCATTCAGCGGATTGAATCGGGGTAACGGAGAGTTGGGCTTATCTGCAGGAGAAGCTGTCCAGGCTGCCGATGCAGGCGTTCCTGTAAGACATTCCGGCATACATCTGACCGAAAGTCCGAAAATCCCGCAAATCGAAGTCGAGGGCGGCGGACAGGGAAGATCCGAATATTTCATCGACGTTACTCCTGTACGTAATGCCATTGCCCGTAATATGCGTCAAAGTGTATCGGAAATCCCGCATGCGTGGACGATGATTGAAGTAGACGTAACGAATCTCGTCATGCTGCGCAACAAACTCAAGGATGAATTCAAGCGCAAGGAAGGCATCAATCTGACGTATCTCTCCTTCATGATGAAGGGGGTTGTCAATGCGATTAAAGACTATCCGATCATGAACTCGGTTTGGGCTGTCGACAAAATTATTGTCAAACGGGATATCAACCTGTCCATGGCAGTAGGTACCGAAGATTCTGTACTGACCCCGGTGATCAAACATGCCGATCAGCGCAATATCGCAGGTTTGGCCCGTGAAGTAGATGAGCTGGCACGTAAAACACGTGAAGGCACATTGAAGCTGGATCATATGCAGGGCGGTACGTTCACCGTTAACAATACGGGGTCGTTCGGTTCGATTTTGTCTCAACCGATCATTAACTATCCGCAGGCGGCAATTCTTACGTTTGAATCCATCGTTAAGAAGCCAGTCGTGATTAACGACATGATTGCCGTACGTTCGATGGCTAATCTGTGTCTGTCCCTGGATCATCGAATCCTGGATGGCGTAATCAGCGGTCGTTTCCTGCAACGGGTAAAAGAAAACCTTGAAGGCTACACAATGGATACCAAAGTGTATTAAGTAGAGCCTTTGTATCATTTTGAAGAGCTATTAAAATGGTGCAACTTGCTGAAATAGATGGATGACGGGAAAGTGTATGTGCCTCCGGCCGTGCACTTTTCCCGCTTTTTTCAATTAAACGCTCATCATACAATACATTGAACATTGAACCAGAAGGGTGTGGAGGAATCATGAGCAAACCGCTGGATGTTGCATACATACCGATGCTTGATTATGAGGTAGCTTGGAACCGCCAGAAAGCGATCGTGCAGCAACTGGATGAGGGAGAAGGAGCGGAACAGATGCTGTTGCTCCAGCATCCACCAACGTATACGATCGGTTCACAGAATCACCCGGAACACCTGCTTCTTAGTCAGGAGGAACTGCGGGAGCAAGGTATCTCCTTGTTTCAAATTGACCGCGGCGGGGATATTACTTATCATGGCCCAGGCCAGCTGGTAGGTTACCCGTTACTTGTGCTCGGGCGGGATGAAGCTTTGGATCTGCATGGCTATTTGCGCAGTCTGGAGCAGATGATCATTGATTATCTGGCAGACCAGGGTATCGAAGCGGGACGTAAAGAGGCGTATACGGGGGTATGGATCGGAGATATGAAAATTGCCGCCATTGGCGTCAAGTTCAATCGGTGCAAACATCGGCGCGGTTTCGTGACGAGTCACGGGTTCGCTTTTAATATCAGTTCCGGTATTCAGCACGCAGGTTTTCAGGGGATTGTTCCTTGCGGGATTGAGCAGTATGGTGTGACGTCCCTTGAGGACATCACAGGTAGGACCTACGCTGTGGAACAGGTTGCACAGGATATTATTCCATACTTCAGCCGGATTTTCCCTTATAAGATCCGTTGGGTCACAGAAAAAGAAGCCCTTCACCGTCTATGAATCAGACAGTCAAAGACTTCAGGGTTCTATCCGAACAGTAACGGTTCGAGAGCGATGAAAAGGGTGGACCCAATCATGGCGATCAGCATGAGATAGATGATGATGCGGAACCATTTCTTTTTTTGCATGATGAGAGAACTCCTTTCAACAAATGTATAACAAACCACAATACCTGTATTGTACCGTATCCACGAAAGGGAGGAAAGTCCAATGATTAAACAGCAACGTGTCATTGATCAGTTTATGGAACTGGTGCAGATTGACAGTGAAACGAAGAATGAGCACCATATCTCCAACGTGTTAAAAGAACAGTTCACTCAGCTGGGCCTCAGCGTATATGAGGACGATACTATGGAGGAAACCGGACATGGCGCTGGTAACCTCGTCATTACCTGGGAAGCCGAGGGTGTCGAAGCAGCCACGCCGATTTTTTTCACATGCCATATGGATACCGTAACGCCTGGACAGGGGATTAAACCTGAGCTGGGTGAAGATGGCTGGATTCGCAGCGATGGCACGACGATTCTGGGTGCAGATGATAAGGCGGGGATTGCCGCTTTGTTTGAAGCCATTCGGGCCATCCAGGAGAACAACATACCGCATGGTAAAATTCAATTCGTGATCACCGTGGGCGAAGAATCGGGTCTGGTTGGTGCACGTGCAATGAATCCGAAGGATATCGAAGCCGAGTTCGGTTATGCGCTGGATTCCAACGGAGCTGTGGGTACAATCTGTGTGGCAGCTCCGGCCAGAGCAGAAATTCAAATGAACATCTATGGAAAATCCGCACATGCGGGCGTGAATCCGGAAGACGGCATCAGCGCCATTCAGGTGGCTGCCAAAGCAATTGCGGCGATGAAGTTGGGACGGATTGATGATGAGACTACGGCGAACATCGGCAAATTCCAGGGCGGATCAGCATTGAACGTCGTCTGTGATTTTGTGCAGATTGAGGCTGAAGCTCGCAGCATTGTGCAGGAGAAAGTGGAACTGCAAATTGCCCAGATGCGTGAAGCACTGGAAACGACATGCCATAAATACGGTGCTACAGCTGAATTCCGCAGTGAGATCCTGTATCCTGCATTTGGCTTCCATGATGAACACGAGGTTATTCAGCTTGCGCAGCGTGCCATTCGCAGCCTGGGGCTGGAGACCAGCACGTTTGCATCCGGTGGCGGTAGTGATGCCAACATCTTTAATGGATTCAACATTCCTACGGCCAACCTGGCAGTAGGATATGAAGATATCCATACAACGAAAGAACGCATTCGCGCCGAAGATATTGTGAAGCTATCCGAAGTGGTTGTGGCCATTATTCAAGAAACGGCTGCAGGCAAGAAGTGAGTAGTGATTCCAGGAAAAGGGGGTAATGCTAATGCCCCTACCTCCAACTGAAAAGTCCGAACCCGGTACAGACCGTGTTCGGACTTTTTGGCAAAACCATGTTATATTTCATGGGTACTCAGACCATGAACAGCATCATTTGCGTCCAGCAAGCATATCGCTTAATTTGGCATCCGGACCCCACTCACGTATCCATTGTTTGAGTATGAGCTGGACTTGTCTGGCTTGTCCGACCACGTGCACGGAATGCGTTGTTAAATAACTGTTCATTGGTTGTCCCCCTGATTCAC
>JAADXL010000388.1:0-29942 GCA_023337755.1 Pythium aristosporum | reverse complement strand
TGCCCGCGCGCCAGAGAATCGGTACCTCTTGGCGATATGCTGCTTCCAGAAGAACAAGCTCGTGGAGGCCGAGAATGCGTTGGTCGGCGGTGAAAACGGATATGTAGGCGCCGCGAGTACGAACGAGAGCATTCCAAACGGCGCTGCTGGTATGTACCTCATGGGGCGTATTTGTCGCCGCGTCAACAGACGTAAACAGGCGATCGAGTGCTTTGTGCGAGCGTACGTGCACTTGGTGTTACTATTGATGCTCTTGTTTGAAGCCATGCTCATTGCCAATGTGCCTTTAGACTAGAGATGGATCCAACACTATGGTCTGCGTATGAGGAGCTTTGTGATCTTGGCGCCAACATGGAAGCAGCTCGGTTCTTTGGCTCGACGACCTGCTTTAAAGACGGTACGTTGTCCTCTTCCACTATACCGCGATGGGTGGGTATACACTAAGAACATATTTCATCTTGATGGAATAGATTCGAGTGGTTCGTCAGAAGAGAACACGGCGCACAAGAACGAACCTACCAACGCCAGCAGTGCGTTCGACGATCAGGATCTCAACGATGACCAGTTCCGCACACCGCAAACCCGCAATAGTGAGTTGCTCGCTACGCCGCAAGAGTCCTTGAGGCCGCTGTCCGCCTTTAGATCCCAGTCCTCGAGTACGCCGCTGACCTATCGCACCCCAAATCTTCCATTCAACACCCCCGCTCCGTCTTTCGGCACACCACACGAAGTGGTCAAGAAACCTCGAATGGGTGGAGCGTACAATGCACCACCCAACGTGCGCCAGAAGAAGAATTACCGACGCCCGCTAGTTGAGACGGACGAGAAACAGCGACGCAATGCACGGCTGTCGTTCTCGTCGGCTGTGTCGGAAGATTCGCCCCAGGTAAGATTGTCAAAAGCGATCATTCCGATAAAGGTTGTGCGGTTCTCATCCTTTTGTGGGCACAGGACTTTTTGAAGACTGCCTCCGGTGGGCCACCGCTCACTGGTCGTCTTTTCCAAAGCAACAACTCCCCGCCGGTTAGTCCATCTCGGAAACATGCCCGTAGAGCACACGAAGGGCACGAGGTATGTCACTGAGGATCCTGGATATGAGAGTTTGCCCTAATCTTGGGTCTGATATATCATGGGGTAGCTTCTCCTGCAACTGCTGGCATCGTTTGGCGCTATCGCCCACAAGCTCAGCTTATACATGTGTCGCGAGGCGCTGGAGATGCTGGAGCGTTTGCCCGCGTGCCAGAAATCGTCTGGATGGGCTCAGCATCAGCTTGGCCGCGCGCACTTTGAGATGGCTGATTATAGTCAGGTGGGTTTCCCTCCCCTGACGTGATGTCATTGTACGCAATGGCTCGGATTAACTCCGTGATATTGAGCAGGCTCATGACGCGTTTCGGCTCATGTATCAGAAGGAGCCCCATCGAATGGCTGGAATGGACATTTACTCGACAACGCTGTGGCATCTGAAGAAAGAAGTCGAGCTCTCGTACCTCGCGCAGCAAGTCACCGAGTTCGACAAGCTCTCGCCCGAGGCGTGGTGCGTCGCTGGAAACTGTTTCAGTTTCCAAAAGGAGCACGACACGGCGCTGGCCTTTTTCCAGCGAGCGATCCAATTGGATCCGTTTTTCACGTATGCCTACACGCTCTCGGGTCATGAGTACATCTCGAACGAAGACTTTGAAAAGGCGGCCAACTGCTTTCGCCACGCGATCCGAGTGGACCCTCGCCACTACGTCGGATGGTACGGACTGGGATTGATCTACCATCGCCAAGAAAAGTACCAGTTTGCCGAGTACCATTTCCGCCGCGCGCTCGACATCAACCCGCGCAGTTCGATGCTGCACTGTTTCTTGGGCAGAGTGCTCCTCGCCACGCGGCAGTACGATGAGGCGCTGGACACGCTCGCGGTTGCAAGTGAACTGCAGCCTGTGAATGTGCAGGCACGTTTCCAACGTGCGGCTGTGCTGGAGACATTGCACCGCTTTGATGAGGTATGTGACATTGCATCGTGAGCATGCGCAAGTTGATGCTGACCCTGGCGATGGTCTTTATGATTTGAAGGCAATGGAAGAACTCAAGGCGGTCCGCAACTTTGCGCCTCGCGAATCGTCGGTCCACTTTACGATGGGTAAAATCGCCAAGAAGCTCGGCCGCTTGGACGAGGCCATGAAGTATTTCACGACAGCGCTCTACTTCCAACCAAAGGACAGCAACATCATCAGGTCGGCCATTGACAAGATTAACGAGGCTGAGCTAGAAGACGACGATCGCCTGTGAGCCCAGCCACTCATCGTAAATCTACTGTTTCCCAACGAACACCACTGTGATGATTAGTATGAACCACACACCCGAGCGTTCCTTGCAGCCACCCATATTGCGCCTCAGGATCTTTTGCAAAAACACTTCAACCGAGATCTTATCCGCTGAAGTCTGTCTGTACTGGCTGTAAATTGAAGATCTCATCCACTTCAATAAAAACTCCTTTTTGGCTCTGAAATCGAAATTTGTTTTTAGACAACCCCACGTTCCAAAACTGGCGTCAGTTTCCCTCCCATCTACGATACTGAAAATCATCTTCCCGTATCGGGTAGAGCAGGTGGAGCGTCATTATACTTGCCATTTGTATAGTCGTTGAGACGGGGGATGTCACTACGTGGTCCCAATCCTTGAAGGTTTGGATCCGTGCGCCTGTGTTTCCTGCCTCCAATCCTCTCGTGACTGCCGGTGGAAGAGGAAGAGGAAGCGACGCCTCATTGCCAAGAAAGACCCCCCGCCGCCGACGCGACCGACCGTCGCTCTCCATCTCTCTCTATCTCCTTCTCTCTCTCTTTCTCTGTGGGAGAGAAGCGATCGATCACTGGTTCCATCGCCCCCCCAGCCATGAGTGCCGGCCGCAACACCACGACCGTCGTGGCGGCGCTGCCGTTCGACCCGGAATCGTCCGACAATGCCGCGTACAAGTGGATCGGCTTCGGCATTGTCATTGGCTCGGCCGTGCTGTCGAATCTTGGTGTGAATGTGCAAAAGCTCTCTCACGTTCGCGTATGTGGAAAGCGTCGGTTGTCTTGTCCCACGGTGATGGAAGCAGAGGAAACTCACTGGCCGTGTGTGGGCGAATGCAGGAGGAAGAGCTCCCGGCGTTTCAGCGGCGCGTGTACTACACGCGGCCCGTGTGGATCATCGGCATGGTGCTCATCGTGCTCGGTGCCATCGGCGACTTTGAAGCACTCGGGTACGTGATTAACGGCAGTGTCCTACGAGGCGACAAAGATCTCATTTCTTTCGACTTGATATGGAACAGCTTTGCACCGCAGGCGTTGGTCGCGTCTGTGGGCGGCGGCTGCACAGTGCTCGCCAACGTCTTCTTTGCGCACTTGTGGCTCGGCCAGAACCTCACGATCACGGACGTCGTGGGCACGATCCTCATCATCATTGGCGTCGTGCTCAGCACGGTCGTGAACGAGCCCGATGACAAGATGTCGCTCGCCGAGCTCGAGCGTCAGTTCTGGCAGCCCGGCTTCCTCGTGTATCTCGGTGTCATGGTACGTGCCAGCCTGTGGGAGCAATGTATCCCTCGAAGAAGGGAGGGAGACAGATCTCTGACGTTTTCCCACTGTGTAATCGTAGATGGGTATTTTGGGGATCATGTTTGGCGAGATCCAAGCCATCTCTCGGCTTCCCAAGCGCTCGAACGAAGACAAACACCGGCTGCTGCCCTTCTTCTACGCGACTGCGTCGGGGATCTTTGGCTCGTTCTCGGTGCTGCTCGCCAAATGCGCGTCCATCTTGCTCATCCTGACCATGAGCGGCGACGACCAGTTTGTCTACTTCACGACATACCTCTTTGTCGGCGGCATGATCTCGACGCTCGTGCTACAAACGGATCTGCTCAACCGTGCGATCATGGTCGGCGACACGGTCAGCGTGTTTCCGATGTTCCAGTGCTTCTGGATTGGGGTGCGTGGATTGTTTTATTCTCCGACGGAGGGACCCGAGCACTTCGCTGATCCTATCTTTTCTTTTCTTGATCTAGTCGAGCGTGATTGGCGGTGTCGTCTTCTACGAAAAGTACTCGCGCTTCACGGTCTTCCAGTGGGTCGTTCTCCCCATCGCACTCTTCTGTACGTGCTGCTCATTTGCATTTACGCCCAACCTGTCGTACTAATTGGTTTGTCTGCACTTCTTTCTGTGTAGTCATTATCGGCGGCATTTACCTGCTGTCCAAGCATGGTGAGGACGACATCGCCCATCTCGTCAGCGCTGGTCCTGGCGGCACCGTGTCGCCTGCGCTATCCCGCAAGGGCTCCCACATCACGAGCGGACACTTCGGCGCGCTCATGCCGCTGTCGCCGACCCACCGTGCATCACTCATCTTCTCCCAAAGCAGCAAGGTTTTCGACGGCATCAAAGACGAAGAGAACTCGACGCCGTCCGAGAAGACTGCTCTCATCGACGACGACGCCGACCACTACCAGCGGATAGTCGTATAATGAGTGGCAGGGCTTTCTTCCAGCTCGAGAACTGCTTTTGTATCAGATTTGTTTCCTTCCACTCGCGTGGAATTTGGAAATCGATCCGCCTCGTCCTCCACTCAAATACAACATTTCTGAAGTCATGAGACACAAGTAAACACAAATGTATTCAGTTCTGTTCGTCCATGATGCCTTGCTCTGTGATCGAGTAGATGGCTTCGGCCTCGGGGAGAATGGGCGAGTCAACGACTTTCATCACGCGGTTCTCGCCACGGCCTTTTCGGAGGCGAAGTCTGTTCACCATATCGATATAAACTGTGGGTGAGCCTCCAATCTCCTTCGTTTGCGACGGCCTCATAGAAAACACGTACCGAGTGACCGACGCGTGAGCCATAATGTTTCCGCCGATCGGCTGGAGAGGGTCCTTCGCGAACATGCCCGAGTCCGGGTTGGCTGTCATCTACGAAGCATCCATTACTCATCAACGAGAGCGTCCTTACTTCCGGCGTAATAAAAAAAAACACGCACCTGATTCGTGATGACCACGGCGACGCCAAACTCGTCGGCCATGCGTGTCAGCGCCCGCAGGAACTTGGCGAGTTCCTGCTGCCGCGCGGCCAGTTCGCCACGTCCCGAGTAGTCGGTTCGGAAGAGCGCGGTCGCACTGTCCACGACGACGAGCGCGTACCGCGACTCGGCCATCATGGCCGACGCCTGCACGAGCAGTTGCATCTGGTGCTCCGAGTTGTAGGCACGGGCGAACGCGACATTGTCGAGCACACTGGCGCCGTCGAGACCGTATCGCTCGGCGATCGCGACGAGCCGCTGAGGACGGAATGTGCCTTCCGTGTCGATGAACAGCGCCTTGCCTTCGCCGCCGCCACGGTCCACGGGCAGTTGACACGTCACGCAAATCTGGTGGCACAGCTGCGTCTTGCCCGTGCGGAACTCGCCGAAAATCTCCGTGATCGAACCCGTCTCGAACCCGCCTTTGTTTCCAAAGGACCAGATTGAAAATCGTTAGACAACCTATACAAGATTTATACGCGTTTAGAAACCGCACCTTTGAGCAGCTCGTCCACAGCGTTGGACCCCGTGCTCAGCGTGATCAAATCCTTGCGGCTCTCGAGGACGTCGGCGGCCTATTGACAGAGACTTGCACCGCTTAACCACCGGTGAGACCGATTAAAATGACAAGAGAACGCACGGTCGTAAAGCCGACGTTGACCATCTCGCGCGCGGCCTTGAGCATCTTGTCGGCCTTGACTTCGCTGATGCCCTTGATGGCCACGAGCGCGCGCCGGGTCGCCATCGCCACCTTTGTCATATGAAGGAGTAATGAACCCATCCCGTGAGCACCAATGCCTCCAGTATAAAACGCAGCAACTGTATACGCACAGCGTCGACAGTGTGCATGCCCGCTTCCTTGAGCTTATTGATGTCGGTCGTGTTGATGCCCGCTTGCTCGAGCTCGTTGATCAGCCGCGGCCCTTGCTATTAGATAAAAGAGACGAAGCCATTGTCAGGGCTTGTGGTGGCCGCGCTCGTGCGGCGTCCAGAACGTACGAATTCGTGCGCTTCCTCCGCGGCCGCCTCCTCGCCCGCGTACTGCTCGTGGTACTGTCCTCGCTGCATGGCGTCGTGTGCACTGGGCGTCCTCTCGCGTTATGGGAGACTCGCGGTTCGATGGACTTCTTGGCGCCTGGCCGCTGATTCCAGGTTCAAAGTCCGCGCCAAAACAAGATGATGATCTCATTACGCGTAATATTACGCTTATTCAACGCAAATGAAACGTTTAATTGGCAACCCAAATAAGTAAACTGCTTCAAATAGAGCGCTCTTTTGCGAAACCTGAAAAAGTCTCTAATTTAGGGAGTCCCTGGACAAAACCTGAATCAGTCCTATATTAGTGTCTCATTTGCTCATACCAGTAGCATTTTGCACTCGAGTCCTGGGCTCTTCGTGAATGCCGTGGCTTATTGTCCTCAGAGTTCCGTGACGAGCTGTTTCGCGTCGCCCGTGGGCGAGAGACTGCTGGATATCCGCCGCCGTGGTGTGCTCTCGCTCATGTAGGACGTCCGCGAGGCAAACGAGTCGCCAGAAAGTACTGATTCGAGCGTTGAGCGGCTGAGGCTGAGGCTCGAATCACTCGAGAAGCTGTTCTGCACGACGAGCAGCTCTCGCGCGTGCTCAAGCACGTAGGACGTATAGGCCTATCATCCACACGCACGCTTGGCTCATCCAGTCTCTCTTTCAGGGCCAGGAAAATGTCCGTACCTGAGACGCAATCAAGTGGGCGCGGTGGTGCTGCGGATCCGGCGGAACGGACACGGCTGTTCGACCTTCCGTGTCGACTGCTGACGGACACAACAGGCGTCCGCCCGAGCTGCGCGGTGACCGCGTCGCCGTGAACACTACGAACCCATTTCGAGACGTCTGCAGTCGCTGGTGGTCACGTCGATAGCGGCGAGGGTTCGTGCCGTCCCCGTGTCTCTCGGCGATGTGAACAAGCGAGAGCATCTTGCGCACGTGGCGTTTCTTGACGCTGAGGATGGTCGCGACCGTGAGTCCCATGGATGCGACGACGAATGACCGCACCATGCAGTAGCTGTAGAGTGTTGCCGTGACGTAGTGGGCTGCACGGCTTCCCTCGGAGGCCCCCTCAAGGATCGACTGGTTCAGACTCGTGAGCAGGCTGATGCCAAAGAGCAGTACGACGTAGATCGACACGCACATGAGCCGAACGAGCATCGTGCGGAAGATCCGCGCCCGCGACGGCTCGTCGACGCTACGGTACGCCTTGAAGAGCGCGTACACAAGCTGCGGTGTGACGCCCAGGCAGACGACCGCCCCCAGCACCATGAAGGAGAGGTGCCACAGGAAGCGGTCGAGGCTCGCCTGGATCCAGCAGAGGTCGTCTTCTGCCGGCCCGTAGCCGCCGCCAACCGTAGCACACGCCACGACCGCGACTGTCGGGAGGCCAAACACGACGACGTAATAGATGCGCGTCGTCTCGACGATCTTGGACAGCGGTATTCGCCGAACCACGAGCTGTAAAGAGAGTTATGAGTATGGGAGGGAGATCATAATGGTGTCGAGAGTCAGGAGGTATACGTACCACATACAGCACGAGGACGGCGTAGATGGCGTTGAGCATGAGTGCGACGAGTCCCCAGTGCGTAAGCACGGCCTGCGCTTGGCACGCCACGCGCTGCGTTCTCGTCTCTCGCCTCACGTACGCGTCGCCGACAAAGATCGCCGTGAGCATGGACAAGTGCGAGATCAAGAGGAAGATGCTAACACAGCGTCAGGATACGACTAGGCGAGGCGACTAGATTTGAGCGACGTACAGGCCGATGAGGAATGTGTTGTCGGGAAACTTGAAGGGCTTGGTCGAGCGCGCGTAGACGCGGAGCAGCACTGCGACCACACAGGCCGCGACCGAGGCCAAACCAACGGCGCGCACGGGCACGCGCCGCTGTGCGTCGCATCGCTGCTGCTCGGCCAGCAAGAAGGCCGTCGTGTCGTTCATGGGGGGGATGGGCCGAATCTAGTGGAGTTGTGGTGGAGCTGCTGGGGACTGATTGTCTTCTGGTGATTGTCACTTGCTATCTGGTCGGATATCAATAGACTCGCAAGTACCAGTGTTGGAACCGGTGAGCCGGTACCATGTATCCATGTTGAAGTGGCCATCATGTAGGTTCAACCATGAAATAATGAAGTACTATATAAACATGCAAAGTCTCGTGGATCTCTCTCACTCGGTCATAGCTGCCGAGAGCCCTGCGATCACGCTGGACACAGCAGCCGCCGCCGTCGCGACCGCGGCACTTGTCGCAGAGGCGGTGACCGCGGCAATGGCCGACGCTGTGGCCGTCGCGCTCGTCGTAGTCGCGGCTCCGGTGGCGATTGGCGTCGGTGCCGCCGCCGCTGTCCAGTTGAGGCCCTGGCCAGCTCGCTGCGCGACCGTCGTGTTGTCGGCGTCGATCGAGAGGCAATGCGTAATCGCGTAGAGCAACCGCTCCCGTGTGACATCGCGGCTCGTGTAGTTCGGTAAGTCAATCGAGAAGAAGCACGTGTGCGCGATCGGCAGGTACGCGTCGGGTCGGCCCGCGGCCTTGGGGAGCCCCGAGATCTTGAAATCTTGGGTAAAGTCGGCTGCGTGGGTCGGAAGCCGCGAGCGGCCCCACACGAACCGCAAGAACGACGACTTCTGCTCATCGGTGAACTCATTTAGGACGTCCCAAAAGTACGCAATGTGCGGGTCGTTCGCTTGGCACCCGTCCCCATAGATTGTACGCCGGCGAAGCAGTTCCATGTCGACCGTGGGCTTGCCACACACAAGCGTCGCCAGTTCGTGCCACGTAAACAATGCCAGGGTCGGCGCCGGCAGCATGGTCGCGAGGCCCCGCAACACGTCCCGACAGACCGGCGTGAATTCGCAGAGTCGATAGGCCTCGACGGCCCGCGCATAATCGTGCTTGTCGTCCCACTGCACGCGCACATTGTGGCCGGCGGGCAAGATCTCGACCTGGCGGCGTGCGCTGGACGTGACCGTAAATTGCGCGTCGATAATCTCGTCGTACATGATCTCAGTAATACCGTGCGTTTGCAGATGGTCGATCGCATCGACGACCTGGAAGCACCCATCGTGGATTGACTCGACGTCGCGCCGCACCACGCGTTGCGCGACCAGCGTCTTCCATACGACAGCCGGCAAGTTTAGGTCCAGCGGCGTCTTCGTGCGGACCGCAATTCCCATGAGCTTGCCGAGAAATTCGGCCATGTGCACGAGCCGTGCGTCAATGCGCAAGTGGACGTTGGGCACAAACTTGTCGCGATGGTCGCCCACGGACGCGAGCGCGTTGGCGCACGGCGTGAGTACTGACAGAACAGGGCTCTGCAGTTCCGAGCTGATTTGGGCGAGACACTCGCGATACAAACCGCCAAAGTCGTCACCAAACTCGCCCACGAACTGGCACTTGAACGCGCGGTCGGCGCCGCGCAAGAGCGACGGTGGGAGCGAGTGGAGCTGGTCAAAGCACTGCGCAAAGACACTGTCTTTAGCCCCCGAAGCAGGGGTGGCCTCGCGCGCGCGGTGGCGGTCGACTTCAATCTCAGGCCGCGATGCCGCGGGGCTTTGCTGCTCCTTCAGAAGATTGAGCCACCATGCGAGCTTGACATGCTGAAAGATGATGCCGCGCAGCTGCCGCGACGCGCGAGCGAGAAGCGACGTGTCATCGCTCGCCGATAAGTCGATGAACGCCAGCGAGTTCTGGAGGCGGCAGTTAAAGTTGCGCAAAATAAGGAAACGCTTTTGTAGCTGCGCGAGCGGCAGTCCGTCCAGACACTGGAACCTGTGGAGGTGGTCGTCGGTTGGAACGAAGTCCTCCGGTGCCATGCGCAGCGGATCGCAACTCAGCAACGCCTCAGCACGGGATTCGCAAATCTCATTGACGATCTGGACGATCGCATTATCATGGTCGGCGGTAAACACGGCCTGCGATTGGCGGAGCTGCTGGAGCTTGCTAGCGTACTTGGACGCGAGTAGGCGACGCCCTGTTACCGAGAACTCGGGCACGGCAGTGAACGCGATGCCCCACTTGTCGATGCTCTGTGGTGTGGAGCCGTCGGCTGCTGACTGGCTGGATGGATCTTCACTTCCAGAGACTATGAACTCTTCGCTGTCGCCATGGTCTCCTGCATCCCCCGGTATTAAGCCTCCTCCAAAGAGTCCCTCGCTCGCTCGGGTCGGCGAGGCTCCACCAGCGGCGGAAGCTGCCGCCGCCACAGCCAGTGCCTCACGGTGGCGTAGCCGGCGAGCTTGGGCCTCGGCCTCTTCGCGTACAAGTGCCTCCATCACATGCATGTTTGAGAGAATGAAATCGGCTGCCTGCTCGGCGTCGTCTTCACAATGGCGTAGCGCATAGACGCACCAGTCCATGGGGAACCCCATCAGACTCAGTGCAGTCGCCAGCTCCATTCGGAAGTTCGGGATCGTCGTATCGTCTACGCTGTCGCCCAGCGCATCATCGTCGTCTTCGCTATAGTACGCGTCCTCGCCTAGGGCGCTGCCGGGCAAGAGTCCAGCGACGCCACTTCCTCCAGCCGGTAGTGCCTCGCCGTCTTCCAAGCGGTGGCCGCCAATGAGGTCGATCGAGTCGCGCTGGTTGTACAATGCAAACCCCGGGTAAAACGTGCCCTCGAGCTTGGGCCCGACGCCACCGGGGCCAAATGCCACGCCGAGATCTTTGCCATTCAGTGTATACGACAGCGTGCCGCGCTTGAGGTCCAGCGTGAGTCGCACAACATCCCCAGTCTTAAACTTGTCACCATACGTGCCACGTTGCTTGCTGCCATTGTGCCACAATGCGCGGTTGCCGATCCAACCCCAGCCACGGTTGTCCTTGCCCAAGTACGAGTCGAGCCGCACGTCGCGGCGCGCAATCCCCAAAAAGATGTTGGAGCTCGCTGTGACAAACGTGATGCGCACCTCCCAAATATGGACACCGCTGTCGAACCGTGCGACGCCGATCGCTGTCTGCCAGCCCTTGTCGCGCGAGAGCGAGAGTCGCGTATCGCGATTCTCTAGCTTGAGGTAGGGTCCCTTGCGCACGCGGTCGACGCGACACTGAAAATTTGACTGCACGGGGAACCGCCACACAAAGCAGTCGCCGTCGATCATAACTTCCTGACCGCCGCACGCGCCCGTAAAGGCGCGTACTTCCGACTCGGCACCGTTGCCGCTTCCACTGCCACTCCCGCCATTGCTCTCGGGGCCCCCGCTGCCGCCGCCATCGCCGCCTTGGAGAATCTGGAGGCAGTGCGAGTTGGCCGTCTCGCACTGCGCGTCCAGCTTGACGCGGATTGACGTCGCCAAAGGAATACTCACGAGCGCTTCTTGCAGTTCGAGGTCGTAAGGGTGCGTGCTCTCGACGCGTAGACACACGTCGTGCGAAATATCGGACAGGAAGTTATCGGCCGACAGCATAAACTCGTCCGGCAGCAGTGCCCCCCTCGCCATCTCCCCACTCTTTCCATGAGCGTCCCGCTCAGGATCTACCAGCGCCTTCATGACGCCGTACACTTGGCTGAGCGGCTCATACCACTCGAGCCCGCCCATGAGGCTGTCGTATTCCATCGTGTGGAACCGGAACGCAAAGTTCACTTTGCTCAGGTTGTCGCCACTGATTGAGCTGCACGAGTTGCCAAAGTTGAGCAGGAACTTGCAGTCACCAGACACGGAGACGGTCGGGTGAAGATGGCGCACATTCACCACAGACGAAAATGCCGTGCCCAACAGCCGCCCGTTCTTGGTAAGAAAGACCTCGCGGGTGTCGAGCCGCAGTCCACAGCCGAAGACGTCGCCGATTGCCACGGCTGCGAGCTGCTGCTCGTTCCAGCGCCAGTGATCGGCTCCAGCGTGGCTGGAATGGACCTTGCCCGTCACGGGCGTGAAGGAATAAGAATGGACTCCACTAGCTGCCATCCCCACGACTGGTCCTTCGAGTGGGAATTCCGGCGGCGACAAGCCGAAGCCAAACACGGTGGACAACGTACTGGTCCACTCGAGCACCGTGAGTTCAAAGTAGACGATCTCGGCCTTGAGCTCGTCTTTCAGCGTCATGACCAACTCGGGTGTGTGCTCAAAGCGACACGAAAAGCATTCGGACGCGGTCGGCTCCACAGACGACGCATCTCCCCCTGGCTGGGCCGTATCGTCGGCGTGGTATTCCAAAAGGAACTTGCGCTCTTCTCCAGAGAAGTGACGCGTGACCATCATCTTGGACGAGTGGCTCACGAGCATTTCCTTGTGGGCATCAGCGCGCGCAAACTGGAACCGATAGGGCAAGTGAATCGTCGGGGATTTCGCGTCTTGATCTAAATACGATGTCAGCGTTTGTACGCGCGCGCCACGGGTCTCCTCGTCCACCACTAGCATGAGCTCGACAAACGCCTGAAGCAGAGACGGCAACAACAGTGCGCCACCGTTCTCGTGTTCATGCTGGAGTGTGAGAATCTTGGAGCGGCAGTAGAGGAGTCCGTCTTTATCGTTCCAGGCACCACCCTGTTGAATTAAACAGATCAGCGCGCGCACCAGTACGACAGCCGTAGGCCCACTGCCCGGCAGGGTCTCACCCAGCACATGCTTGACGAGTGCAAACAAAGCTGCCGTAAGCTCGGGGCGAAGCGCGCTGTCCATCGGCAAAAGGGATGACTGGTGGCAGTCGAGGATCACGTCGACAAACCGCATGGCGTGGTGCGCACTCACAGGCGAACACAGGGTTTTGTCTTCCTGTGATAAACGGATCGTCGAGGCAGTCGCGCCCTGGGATGCCTCGCCATCGACGGAGAGCACTGGGAGGATCGCCTTGCAGAACTCGCTGTCGACCGACCAGAGTGATGTGCGCACACACACTTCGTCGGCCGCCATTTCCAGCATGCTCATGCCGTTTTGCTCAGTCTGCTGATTACGCCTCGGGTCCATGCCGCCAAGTTGGTCGAGTGCCTTGAGTAACGTCGGCGGACCAAAAGACCGTGTCCCGGCGCGCCAGCGGCAGCTGTAAGACTCAGCTCGGTGCGTGAGTTCTTCGCGGATACATCGCACGGAAGACAGCGCCGGCGGTTGGAACGGATCCTCTTTCGTACCGGCGATACAACCCAACGCTACGTATCCTGGTGGGGGGATGGGCCACCACACCGAGCGCACCTGCTTGCGTTGAAAATCCGGGTCATTGTCCGAGTTCTTCGGCAGTCCTTTGCCCGACACATCCACACGTTCAAATCCGACTGGTGGTAGTACGAGACCTGACGCGTCATCTCGCACCATCAGCACCGGAGCGTCAGGGTAGTCGCCTCCTGACTGGAGCACATCACCCAAAGCAAACCACGTTGCCTGAGTCGCCGTCGTCGCTGCGTGGAACTTGGCGCCATTGGGAAGGACGGGCCGCCAGATCGTGACGTATCCGTCGGGCGTCGCCTTGTTCCCACCATTCCCCGAAACCTTTCTCCACTTGTGGCGGAACTGCAGCAGGGGATCAGGTGAGGGCACACTCCAAACCCGCTCGTACGACGCGACCACGACACATTCAATACCACAAGATAGCCGAATCGGACCTTTCGGGTACAACATCGTCTCCGTGGCGGAGCGACGCGACGACTTGGCCACGGCCGCCTCCCAGTTGAGTAGTGAGCCCTGGTGGACAAACGTGCGGGAGAGCGAATGCAGCAGCGTATCAACCACGAGATTGTGGAGGATGGTGGTCTGGTGGAGCAGGCCCGAGTCGTCATGACGAAGTGCTTGACACTCATACATAACGAGCGTGCGGACGAGTTGCGCCAGCAAATCTGACCCAGCAGTCTCGTTTGTTGCTGTGGACCAGCAGTCGCGTTGGTCGATCGCGAGACACAGCGCCGAAAGATTCTGTACTGCGCGCATGTTGGTCAGGAGTGAGCTCGATGACGCACACCGAAACGTGTCATTACTCGACCGGTTCAGGATCCGCTGGATCGTGCTACACTCTTGAGCCATCCCTGTCTGGACCATTGGACCTGCGGCAGTCGTTGTGTCGCTGGACGGGAACAGAATCAAGTGGCGAAGCGTCACGGGGTCGCCAAAGGCCGCCAGCAGGTTGTCGGCTTGGTCAGGGACATTCTTGAAGAGCCGAACGATCTGCTCCAGCAGTTGCCGCGAATGGACCGCGGTAAGCAGTCCACAGATCGATAACTCTTCGTCTTCCATTTCAAGCGGCGCCAGCTGATTCAGCCGGTCGTCCACTACTTGGTTTGAACACTCGATCCAGAGCGCCAGTGGAGACATCGAGGCCTTGGCCGCGTCCCCAGCCCCATTGCTTTTGGATGGGCTGGCGGGTCGAGCCCGAGGAGGTCCTGACGTCATGGCACTCGATTCCGCCAGTGCATAGCTCGGGTTCTCTTCCATGAGTTCTTGTAGGTTCATTAGTCCGTCACTTCTCGTACCAAACACCACAGTGTCGTTGATATAATCTGGATCCAATGAACTCTGCCATGACCACGCAGACACTGCTGTGGTACGAATCAACTCAGCCCCGGACGGCGACAGCAGCAAGCGAATTGCCGCAGGGACGCTTTGCTGCGTTCGGCAAAGTGCTTCAGCACACGCGACAGGGTCCACATTCAGCAGGTTGGCCAGGCGCTGAACCGTCGGCGAGCGAAGCCCTTCGCGTCGTGTCGTCTGTTCGGTCAATAGTTGGTCGTGGAGAATTGTAAACGCACTGTGCTCATCGCCATGCATGGCATGCAAAGCCTCTTCACACTGCTCTACCGTGGTGTGAAGCAAGCCGACGCCTCGCAACCGAGCCAGTAGATCCAACGCGGGGGACACCTGTAAAGATATCGAAAGTCAGTATTCTGCCCCAATCAGAGGGACTCGGCAAGGTAAACTGCGAACGTACGGGGGCCATGGCTCTGCCTTCGTTCAGTCCATGGGACGTCTTGAGCCGTGGCGGCTCCATCACCGTGATTCCGGCTGAGGTCGCCGCAAGGCTATTGTGCTGGCCACTCTCTCTTGTGAAGCTGTCACGACCCAGCGCAATGCGCAGGCCATCGCTGCTTGTTCCGGGAGTCGTCGGTTCTGGAGCCCGAAGCATGGCTGCCTCGCCACCTTCCCTAGCACTCTCTCGCTGTTGGTACGACGCCGGCGACAGCACGCCGGCAGGTCCTAGGCTCGCAAAGAGGTTGGCTGTCGCCGAGGGCACTGCTGGTGTTCCCGGAGCCTGAAGAATGGATGATCGAGGCGAGCTAAAGCCACCCACCCGCGGGGATTCTACGGCCGGGTTTGGTGAGATCAACGCACGCGGCACTTCGCTTTCAGCTATTGACGTGATGAGGCGAAGTCCACCCTGGCCACCGGGCATACGGCTTCGCACACTCTCCATGGACTGTTGTCTACTGCCTCGGTTTTGGATCTCAGCGGGACTGCGCGGCTCCATGTGAGCAGGACCTGGCCCTACGGCGCTCAATGGCTGCTGATACTCTTGCCCCTGGATGAGCGTGACGTTGCTATCAACCGTTTGCGGAGGCCCCGTGAGGATCGGCGGCGGCGGTGCCATGCGATGAGTCGTCAGTCCAGCAGATCCATGAGACGGTCGTACCTGGAATTCGTAGGTCACGAGACCTCCTCGTGAAAGGATTAGCGAAATTCGCGACCCCGGCGTGACCCGCACGCTTGTGCCGTGGACGCGTACGCCATTCACGATCGTACCGTTCTTGCTAAAGTCTTGCAGCTCAAAGAACTCTTCCGCGCCACCGACACTTCCTCCTCCTTCGTGGTGGTCACGTCTGATACGGCGCAAGTGGAAGTGGCGGCCACTCACGCTGCGGTCGTTCACGATGAGATCACAAGAATCTGCCGCCCTCCCCACACGAACGACCGGAGTCGTCAACGGGAACGGCACCGCGTCAACCGCAGCTGGGGACGATACTCCACCCGACTCATTTTCATTCAGCGAAGGCAGCGGATGCAGTACGCCCCACGCACCTTGAGGCAGTGTGGTACGCCCCCCAGGTCGTGTTCCGGCCTCCGTGCGGTCACGTTCCGAACGCTGTAGGCCACCCAGCTGATAAGCTCCTGACGACTTCCCATTGAAGAACGAAGACGATGTCGAGCCCTTGCGTGGAGACTGGATCGCGTCGGGTCCCCACGACAATGCGTTCTGCTGGCCAAGCTTACGGACGACATCGTCGCGTGTCTCGAGTTCGTAGCAGTCCAGCGCGTCATCCAAGATGTGGTCCGTCTCCAGCCACAGCTGGCGCTGCTTGAGGCCGACCCAGCGAGTGTGCAAAACGTCGACGACATTGGTGGTCATTGATGAGGAGGCTTGAACCAAGGCGAGGGCACTAGTGTTCTGGAGCGGGTCTTCCGCGGCGATAGTCTGCGCGATGTTCGAGAGAAGCTGAGTGTCGGCGTTGATGAGCTCCGTGCTGAGCTGTGGCATTTGCTTGAGCAGGTTAGACAGCGCCATGGTTGCACGCCACTGGAGTTGCTGGCTGTAAAGCTGCAGGCGCCTCCCGAGCATTTCTTGGACACGATTGTTCTGAGGCAAGTTGAGCTCATAATAGGCGTGGCCGTCATGGCTTGGGGGAAGTACGAGCAGAGAGAGCGAGCAGATCACGCCGTCAAGGCAGTTAAACATGTGAAGCAACGCCGGCACGCGCTCCACAGGTTTGAGGTTGCGAATACCAACGCTGCTGATTGTGATACCGCCACGCTGCAGCGGCTGCCAACCCGAAGTGGAGGACTCGATGAGCTGCACGCTCGCACAGAGTTCTCCGCGTGGGTCTCTTTTGATGCCAGAGAGCACACCGGCCTTGCCGCGGCTCTTGTGGTCAGCATCTTCAATGATCGCGATTGCACCTTCTCGCAGCGTCTCGATGTGCCCACCAACAAGACACACTGCTGCCAAAATACTGGCAAGGGCGTCCAGCGATTCCTTCGCCTTTTGCCAAACCTGGAGATCCTTCTTGTCTCTGATAAGAGTATCCAATAACACGCCCGATGATGGTGCATCGTCTTCTTCCTTATCAGCATCATCCCGCCCTTCAGGAATCCCAGTGTCATCGATCTCCGGCGACCCAGCGGTCGTGGTCTCTGGTTCTCGCGTGGCATTTTCCTGAGCGGTCGTCGTGATATCATTCAGCTGTTCAGTCTCAACCGGCTCAATCACAGTTGTAATTGGTTCCTCCGTGTCCTCTGCGTCGCGTCCGGCCATGCCTGCATAATATGCACACACGGCATCCAGAATTTCGCCGATCATCTCGGTCTTGGCGAAAGCCTTGGTGATACTCGCGTTCACTGCTACCTTCCATGTGGGGTACAAAGTCAGATACCGAAGCAACGCCACGACTTCGGCGGCCTTGGCCGCCGCGATATGCGAGCGCTCCAACACGTCCTCCTTGAGCCCGTTGATATTCTTGTCTTCAGACACAGCGAGCCCCTTCAAGCACTTCGCTGATTCACACAGCGGTGAGCACGAGCGCTCAATACCCAACTCATGGCTGCACAGTCGTGGGCGAAGCACGAGCGGATGGCCGACAACTAGCATCAGTACACTGAGTATATTGGGGCAGGAAGAGGCGGAAGCTGTAGTCGACCCGAGGACCGTGCGGTAGGCGGCGTTTACGGATGACACAGAATGCATCGGGAACACGAGCATCGCAAGACGGATACAAATCGTTGCCGACGATAGATCAGACGCGGTCATACCTCTCAAGATTTCGTCCAGTACGTGGCCGTTGGATGCCAGTACCGAACACAAGGAAGCGTCAGCGGCCCCGCACGAGAGCAGCACCCAAAGCAATTGATTGCGGAAGAGGTGCGGATACAGCGAAGGCAGCGGCAGGCGGTCGGGATGGAGACTTACTGGAGTATGTGGAATCTGGGAACGAGTCACACATTGTGTGAGCAGCCCGACACACGCGTTCTTCAGTGTCACGGACGACGCGTCCCATCGGCCATGTGATCGTAGCTCTAGAATCTCGTTCTGTAGTTCGCGCATGTTGTCGAGCAAAAACGCCGCAAGACTTCGGGAGACCACACAGCGCTTGTTTGACGCCGCGAGCTGCTGGCTGTTCGAGATATCTGTCGTCCCCAACGACTGGTACAGCAACGCCCGCACCATGGCCCACGCCGCCGCGTGGAGCTTCAATAGCGGGAGTTTGCGGCGCATACTCGCCCGTTTCGTCATTTGGATCGATGCTACCTTCTCGATAGATAGCGGCTTGTGCTGTTTGCGGTCGATCTCCTTCATCAGAGATTCGTACAGCGCCTGCGAACTGCTGTGCTGCTCAGCAAGGTCTGTGGCCTGCGCGTGGTCTTCTTTGGCCCGCTCCGGGTCCTGCGACTGGCTGGGGCGACCCGTCAAAATATAGGAGCTGTAAAAGCCCGCGGCGACACACATGACCTCGTCGTTCGAGAGTGAGTGGAGCGGAATGGGTAGCGGCAGATCCGCTGATGGCAGCGTGCGGGCCCCAGCACCTAGCTGGCCCTTGTTGTTGCGACCAAACACCATGACGCGGCCGTTCGCCAGCAAGATCAGTGTGTGATAGCAACCACAGGACGACTTGCGGATGCGCGACGAGAGCGGCAGTGGCACGTATTGGGGCGTGTTTTTGTGATCCTTGCTGCCAATGCCCAGCTGTCCATAGTCGTTACGGCCCCATGTGAGCAGCTTGCCTTTGTCCGTGATCGCGACGGTGTGGTAGTACCCACAGCTGACATCCACTATCCGCTCATCGCTGTCGCCAATCGCGACGCGTACGAGAGTTGGCACTTTGAGGTTGCGAGCGTGGCCCAAACCAAGCTGCCCATAGTCGTTCTTTCCAAATGCATAGAGCTCACCGCTAGCTGTGGCAACGACCGTGTGATACAGGCCACATGCGACCTTAACTGCGACCTGGCTGGAGAGTGCATCAACGAGCTGCGGCGTATGCTGATGCTGGAGATGATCAAGCCCTAGCTGGCCGCAGTCGTTCATGCCAAACGTGAGCAATTCCCCAGCACTCGAGATGACGGCGCTGTGGTGGTAGCTCACGGCCGCGGTCGTGATCACATACTTCTCACGGAGCGACTCAATCAGCCGCGGCGTGTGGCTCTTGGAGATCGTCGAGCCCAGTCCCAGTTGGCCGCGGTCATTGTATCCCCAGGAGTAGACGGCACCATCGGACGCAACTGCCAGCATATGCTCGCAGCCATTGGCAGCGGCAATCATCTCAATCGCGACACCCTGTAACGCTCGCACGGGCGTCGCCGCGAGCACGCGCTCGTCAAACGTGCCGTTCCCACACTGACCGCTTTTGTTGAGCCCACACGTAAACACCGTGCCGTCCTTCATGAGCACAGCAAGCACTTCGTTACCGCCAGCAATATCGCGCGTGCTTTTGGTCGAGAAGAACGGGACATGCTCGAGCTTTGTGGTCGAGTTGCAGTGGCCCAGACACAGCTCCCCATAATTATTTTGGCCACACGAAAAGAGTTCACAGTCGTCAAACCACATAAGGGCTCGCTCCGACTTGGTGCCACCTTCGGAAAGGTACCCGCCCACGGACGAGTCCATGGACATCGGCATTGGTCCGCTGCTGGTGTTGCTGCCCGGAGGACTCCGAGACCGTCTACATGCGGCCTGTGCGACTTGCGCTGTCAGCAACTCGACGTGAGCCTTGCGAGCCACGCACAGCGCAAAGCCGTCATCGCCCTGACCATCGACAGTCTCGAGACCAATGTGGGCAAAGAATGTGGCCTCCAGCGAGCCGCGATGGTCGTCGTAGCACGAGGCACAAAGCTTGACCGAATCATCTTCTTTCAGCGAGTAGGTCACACCATAGAGGGAGGACGCTTGGCACGCTTCACAGACCGCAGCGGTGACAGCATGGTCGGCATAGGCTGGTCCATTGTCCTTGTCAAAAGTGCCACAAAAGCCGACGTACCCGACGTCGATATTGGTACACGAGGACGACGATGCACACAGCAACTTGACTACAATATATCGCCCCTGCACGGGCACAGCGAGTTGCTTGGCGACTTGTGCACAACTGCCATCCAGCACGACGTACGCGACCGGCATGTACTCCAGTCTGTCACTTCGCAGCGAGGCCGCTGGGAACGGCAAAGATGCAAATTCTTCGGGTGTAAAATCATCGTACTCTTGCAGTCGCTGTAAATCCGGTACAGAACTGGTGACAAACACTAGAGCGTGGCGAAGCGGACTCGAGTATCCTGGTCCCGGGCCACGAACGGTCAGGTAGCTGAGGCAGAATGGTGTATCAATCTCATGGCGCAACACGAGATGGATATTGCGTCCCTTGGCTGAGCTGAATACCGAGGCATCGTCCACCAGGCAGTTCTTCGCGGCGTGGGACCCGCTGAATTCACCACCATCACAGTTGAGCACGTGCATAGCTAGCACCTTGCCAACTTGGAGGTCGTTGGACGATGAGACATGGCAGTTGTCGCCGATACTTGCGGGTCGAACGGCATTCGCCAGCGGTAATTCCGGACGCGGTCGCGGGTGGAAGTTGACGCGGAAGATTGATCCATTGCACAGCACCGAAAGAGCTGGAATTAGAAGGCGTCTGGAAGTGGCCGTCTCCATTAACACCACGCGGCTCAGCGGTTCGCCTCCGCTTGGTGGGTACACTGTGACCTTGCCAGTCGCGAATTCGAAAAGCACGCCGAACGCACCCGTCAGCAGCGCGTCCTCAGTGCTGGTCACCTCGACGGCATGCCGCTTCATGAAGTCTTTGTCGATGGCCATATCCACACCGACAAGGCCGAACGCGAGCTGGCACCTACCGTCACGTCCACTTGAGAGAACCTGAACTTCGGCAAACAATGCGTCGGTCTCAAACGCTTGATTGGCGGTGATTGTCTCGACCACGTCATCTTCCGAGAGCATACTAAAGTCTCCAGCGATGACGGCGGTGCCATCTGGAGAGAGTCTCAGTCGGCGTCCTTTGGTCTTTGCGTCCAAACTGATGGTCTTGCCATCGATGGGACTGGCAATCAGACAACCCGAGACCACGGGCGCCGAGAAGCGAAAGCCACTGGTCATTGAACCGATACGGACAGGCACAGGCGCGAGCAGGTTCCAGCACAACTCGGTGCCAGCGCCTTGGAGACCGAGGGCAGGGTAAACGTTGCCGTGGCAAGCGGTTTCCAACGAGAGAACCTTGGCATGGCGCGCGCCCACAAAGAACGTGAGCGTTTTGTCGACGCAATCCAACAGCACGCCGATGGTGCCTCCAAGTGGGCAACGAAGACTGGGCATCTGATGAGGAGATCCCTCCTCGCTGCTGCCCACCACTAGCCCCGTCGTGTCCCTAAAGACGTGGATGCCGACGTGCGTTTGGCTAGGCATTGCCTGGTTCAGATCGTCCGTGTTGGACGCGAGCCCGATAAACACGGACCGCTCGTCTTGGGATAAGATCGAAATCTCCCAATACCATCGTCCACGGTTCAGAGAGTGATGGAATACGGCCATACCACCACCACCGCCTTGATTACCAGAGACTTTGAGTTGTTGGAGGTCCGTCCCGATCGTGATTGCCCGCGCACAAATGATCTTGGGACAACGTTGACCACTGGCAGCCGCCAGAATGGGAATCACGCCACCGCCCGGTGTCTCGGCACAGTGATCATCGACAAAATTCAACTGCAAAGTCGTCTTCCAGCTTCGCCAGCTCGATAGTTCTGTGACCAACGGCAGGAACTGGATCGTGTGGATGCTATCCCAGTCGTCGCCCTGGTAGGGAACGCTGCAGGCCTCCAAAATCTGGACAACTTCTAAGACGGCCTCATGCGCTTGGGAGGACAAAGCCTTGAGCTCGGTGAGGTCACCACAGCTTCCCTTCTCAATTGACTGGCGAACGATTGCCACATGGTCGTTGCCAATTGCCAACAGACTCTCCAACAGCTTGAAGAACTCATCGCGAATATTCTTGAATAGCCACGGCCCAGCAAGCTCCAGCCCGTCCGAGTAGTGTACTTTCTCGACAGCGACCGACGCATTGGCATCGCCACGGTGCACGAACCGTTTGAATGCAGTCGAAAGGGATGGAATGATGCTGCGCCGACAGCTAGGATTCGAATCGGTCACATGGAGCAATCGCGAGAAGATCTGCAAGCCACTCAAGCGCTGCTGGCCCTTGTGTTGATGCGACTGCAGAGCCGCGAGCACGCGTTCACACAGATCTTCTGGGACACCGTCCTCTGGCACTGCTTTGGGCTTACGTGAGTATTGAAGAAACGCGAAGATGTCCGCCTGCATCTTCTCGTCTTCTTGCTCGATCATGTCCATCGTCTTTGTGTTCATGATCATTTTGAGCTGACGCACTGCTTCTTCGTTTTCCTCACTCGGTGCATCCTCCATGGCGGACGAGGCTCTGGGCAGATCTGATAGAAAGAGGTAGTATGCTAGCTCCAGAGAGACACAACTAACATATTACACTGCGCGTACCGTAGTTTGTGGCAGCCGAGACACCAGGTAGCAGCTTCAGGCCAGTGGGCGGGGATATCGGCGACGTGGAAGACGGCGCCGGGGCCAGCAGCAGCAGCAGCTCCCCCCTGCGGATCAGCGGCCCACAGACGGTGGCATACAAAGTGAGCTGACGCTCCTTGAGTAACGAAGCGTCTAAAGACGCAAGTTCCGAGGCGCTGCGCTCACTTGCCAGCTTTTGTTGCTCTCGCACAATCCTGTTCAACACACAAACGAAGCGTCAGGATAGCCATCGATCGGATGTAGAGGATTCCACAACGTACCAGCGACGCAGCTGAAGTGCCGAGCGCCAGGCGTCAATCACGGCTTCCGACGGCGTGCCATTCTTCGTGAGTCCCCCATTCACGTAAGCGGCGTTACTGTGCTTGAGCTGCACGGCAAACGCGACTCGCACGGCTCTGTCGACGACATCGATACCGCCGCTCTTTTCCAGCGCCGCTTCGACACTGTCCTGACGCTTCAAACGCGCGGCCATCAACTTTGGGTTGGCACCCCCAACCGCACCGGCAGTGCCGGGATCCAACGCAAGTTTCACCTTATCAACGAGCTTCTTACCGGCGCCCAAACCCTGCACGATTTGCTGGAGAAGGAGGTCGTTGCGACGCGTGTCATCATGCGCATCTGATAGACGAGTGCTTTGTAAAGGCTCGGCGTCAGTCGTGATCGCGAGCCCGCCACGCAAGAGTGGTGACTGCATCCATCGAGGATCCATGTCGGCCTCCGCATCGACGGCACTCACGCCAATTACCAATGATGCCGCATAATGGCTACCCAGCCACACCAGCACGTTGTGGAGATCTCGCAGCCACGCTATGCTGGGTTCAGCGGAATAATACTCTTGTCGTGAAGGCTTCCTCGCATGGTGATGGCGATGGACGGGTGGCGCCGGAGGAAGCAACATGCTGGCCGATGTGTCGTCGTCGACGTGAATATGCTGTGAAAGTACCATCGTACTTGGCGCGAACGAAAGCATTGCAGCGTCCACGTCTCTCAGCTTACCATAGTCGTGTGGGAGGTCGCCAACAATCTGCAAGACAGTGACTGTGAGAGAAGATACGCCGAAGAGCTTGGCTAGTTCCGAGGGCAACCCGACTTGATAAGCCGATTCGAGCGTTGCGAGTTTGTTGGCACGACAACTCTCACATGCTCCAATGGTTCTCCAGATCGCACGCACAACATCATCATACGGAAGCACAGACGAGGTCACAGTCGCGAGACCAATTGCCCTACCCAGTTCAGTCGAGACGCGGACTCGTGTACCCGACGTCAGTAGAGATTGTCGATCAGGTGGACACAGACTGCTCTCTCTCTCAGGCAAGGACTCGGTTTCCGAGGACGGACGCCTCCGTGGCTTCATGGTGGACAGCGTCGAGTGCACACGCTCCAGCAATGTCTCCAGATGAGGCCAGAACGGCGCGAAAGTCGAGCTAAAAGCCTCCCGGACGCTTGGTAGCGAGCTGACGCTCAGCAGCACAAACGGCAAAAGCTTGCTTGCAAAAGTGTGCTGTACGAGAGAGGCCAGGATGGTAGAATTCGAATCACGGATCGCCAACAGCTCATCGAGGCAGGTGACAAGCTTGACGCTGATAGCGAGCATGACCGGCCACCCACGTGCAATCGAGTGTGCGCACCAGTACACACCCGAGCGGATCAAAATATTGAGACACCGAAACTCGTTCGTGGTATCGAGATCGCCCAGTTTCTTGAGCGTCGAGGTGAGACCTTGTTCCGTATCCATAGCATCCAGAATGTGCTTGGTCCTGGTCCACAGTGTCTCGAGCAACGTGGACGCAAATTCTGCGACCACCTCGGGGGCATCAAACGCCGAGCGACTACCGGCGGTCGCCTGCACTTCGTCCATGAGCTGGAACAGCATCTTGGTAGATGTAAAGCACGGAACAAGCATCGGGACAAGTAGTTTCTGGGTCGGGTCCGATTCCATAGGATCTCGCATGAGCTTGTTCATGACTTCGACGCGATCGAGAAGCGACGGGAACAGTATGGAGAATCCGTGGTATATAGTGGCCGCCGTTTCTTGCTTGACTGCTCGGTAGAACCACGCTGTCTCTCCCGTTGGCGCTGCGAGTGGCGTATGCTCGGCGATCTTGAACAGAATCTCACGCAGGGAGAACAGTGTGCCACCCGGAAGTATGGAACTTGGCAGCAAGCCGACCTCGGTGAGTTCGATGCTGCTACGCGCCAGCTCAAACAGATTCAACTTGAGGAGGCGAATGACAACCAGAGTCGGATAGAGCACATCGACCACGACGTTGACAGTTGCCGAAGAGGTTGAGGAACTCTCCCTAAATACAGTCTGCATACTTGACGAAAGCTTCGCCAGCAGCGTATACAGCGCCGCAAGCGTTTGCTCATTGGGATCCACACACAACGTCCGGTACGAGCATCGTGACAGTTGGATCGTATCGATATCCTCGCCAGGGATATCATTGCCGGCAAGTCGGTCAAGATGCGATAGAATACACACGCCCGAGTCTAACGCAAGCGGGAGGCATTGCTGGGAGGTGCGTCCGGTACCGCCCGCTGTACACTTGGCTCGAAGAGTACCCAGGATGACCGACGATTTACCCGTGGTCGCGAGGCTCTTGGCTGGATCGGCCGCAAATGTCCGCGTCGAGTCAATCGCAACCAGCTCTCGCAGTTGCGTCGTGGAAGTCGTGACGCCACCGGCTTGAACTGTACCGCCAAAGAGGATCACGTGGGGAAGCACACGTCCTGAGACTTGGCCACCATCATTTGAGGCGTTGGCGAGCGCCGTGGCCGAGCCAGCCGAGATCATGAGTGCAGCACCGGCCCATCCTTCGCTGCTTTTCTCCTCCTGATCTTCTTCCCACGCGACATCCACTAAGTTCCACTTGTGAGATGTCACGCTATAGCACCACAAATCGCGAAGCAATGCGCCAGACTGCGACGCACCACCAAAGATCCAGACGTTGCCAAAGTCGGCGGTGATACTATAGTTGGACCGTGCCTCAGGTACAGTGGGAGCAAACTCGCTTTTTGCGGCGGGATCCTCCACGCTGTTGCCTTCAGTTGCAAACGTGATATTGTCATCATAGCACAAATGCCACACACGATCGAATGCGTTGTACCGCCAGAGATCGGAGCGCAGCTTTTCTTCCTTGTCCTGGCCACCAAACACGTAGACGTTCTCGCCAATGACCGCAGCTGAGCAGCCACTTCGCGGTCCCGGGTCGAGCGAAAGTGAGTTGGGCAGCCGTGACCATGAATAGTCCTCGAGTGATAGATACCAGACATCGCCTAGCACTTCATTGTCGGTAGACTTGCCGCCGTAGACGATCACCATGGAATCGAGGCGGGCGCGAATCGTCGCAGCAACGTGGTGGGCGCGCGGAGAAGGGAGAGCGTTTGAGGATGCACTGACCGCACCCTGGACCAACTCCCACACAGGGAGCGAACCGTCTTCTCCTCTGGTGGTCGAACACTTGTACAAATCCATGTGGCGTGACGTTGGTGTTGTATTCTCTCCACCAATCACTAGGATTTGATCATCCCCAACCGGGACGGCTTGATGATTGCGAATGGCAATTGGAAAATCCGCCCATCGCTCCCATTTGTGAGTATCTTGGCAATACGCCCACACTTGGGTACTGGCTTCCGCTTCGCTGCCACCACCACTGCTGCCTGACAGGCTGCCACCGATCGTAAACACTTTGTTCTTGACGAGCACCGTTGCGGATCCTTCGGTCGCCGGCGGACACAGCTCAGATTGCTCCACGGATAAAGTCCGCGCGAACGCCGCCGTGGCAGGGGGCAGGATTGCCTTGAATACGCCGTCAAAGTCGCCGACGTGGGTCGGCGGATGAGCAAATGGCTGATGACCGAGATTCACGCGGATGATCTCACCTCGCTCGAGGCTGATACCCGGCATCAGACCAAGCCGTCGATCCAGAGGGTTGCACTTGACGTCGCTAAAGGCCACACCGAGGTGGATGCCGTTTCGATAAAAGGTCATCTCGTGGGCGTCAAGGTCAAGCAGGCATCCAATCACATCACCTGCCTTCCATTTCTCACCGTACGAGCTGGAGCCGCTGTTCCAGCGACGCTGGCGATTACCATCGTACGACCACGAGTGCGTGTGGTCGCCGACGCCTTCTCCCTGGTCCGAGCTCGCCTGGAAATAGTTGTCGATCCAACCGATCTGGATGAGGCCGCACGTGACCACTTCGACCTCGTAGAACCACTTGCCTTCGAACAGTGCGATACCAACAGTAGAAACCGAGCCAAAGTTGCTGAGCCCTTCGATTTCGCCCGCGCGGTCAATGTCAACGCGACCGCACACCGATACCAGGCAGTTTTGGTCCACAACCACAGCGGCATCGCCGTCATCGTTGTCTCTTTTGCGCTCAAAGATGAGCGACGTCGTGTAAAAACCTGCCGCAACATCGATGCAGCGGCGCGAGTTCTTCTCGGGGCGAACTTTCAATGGCACGGGTAACAGCGAGTCGGCACTGCTGCGATTCCCGAGTTGGCCCTTATTGTTGCGCCCAAACACGAGCACCTGGCCCTGCTCTGAAAGCAACACCGTGTGGTAGCACCCGCAAGTCGCCCGTGTCATCCGCGTGGTCGCAGATAGCGCGACCATCGTTGGCACATTCTGATGGATCTTGGAGCCGATACCGAGTTGGCCATAGTCGTTCCTTCCAAAGCTGTAAGTGTGCCCCGACGTCGTGACCACACTCGAGTGGTAGTACCCGCACGCCACAAAGCACACCATCTCACTGGGAAGCGAGACAAGCGTGGGCACTTTGACCTGGCGGCTATGGCCGAGCCCGAGCTGACCATAGTCGTTCTTTCCAAATGCAAACAGCTCTCCTGACGTCGTGCAAACGATCGTGTGGTAGAGTCCACATGCAACCATCGACACTTCGTTGCCTTCGAGCGCCTTGACGTGTTGCGGCACGGCCATGTGCTGCGTATGGTCCAAGCCCAATTGCCCACAGTCGTTCATGCCAAACGTGTAGAGTTCGCCACTTTCCGTCACGACAGCGCTGTGGTGGTAGCTCACTGCGGCAAAGCCAATCTTTTTATCCTTCAGAGACTCAACCAGCTTTGGTAGATGGATCTTGGTCGTGAGGTTCTCGTGGCCGAGCTGCCCGCGGTCGTTGTACCCCCATGAATAGGCCAGTCCCGTCTCGGTCAACGCGATGATGTGTTCGCACCCGTTGCTGGCGGCAATGAACTTAATCTTCTGGGACCGCAACGCCTGCACAGGCCGGAGGCACATCACACGTTCGTCAAAGTGGCCGTGACCACACTGGCCGCTTTTGTTCAGTCCGCACGTCAGGACGACGCCGCCATTGGTAAGAATCGCGAGCACTTCGTTGCCGCTGACGACCTGGCGGATATCGTCCCACCCACTGAGCGAGACGCTTGTGAGCAAGTGGCGTTCAATGTCGTCGCCGATACCCAGTTCGCCGTACGAGTTCTGGCCGCAACAGTAAAGCTCTCCGGACGCCTCGCACTTGCCGTATAGTTGCTGTTCCTTCAATCCCGCAAGCTTGGACAGTGACGCACCCAAGTCGACGGTAGCTGTTGGTGTCTGGTTGAAGAGCCACAGCACGACGTGGAGCAATGTCGCCAACGAGCCTCGTGCGAGCGCGACTTCGGCGAGCGTTTCCATAGTCGTGGCGCCCAATACCGACTCGGCATCGCGGTCTCTGTCAGGCAATGGCTGTGCCAGTACGTTCAGGCACTCGCTCAGAGCATCGAATGACGCCGACGCCGATGGCGCCAAGTACATACTGTCGGCGTACGTCGTGGGCTTCAGCGTGCGCAAGTTCTCCTTGAGCAAATGGAGCGCTTGACGATACTGCATCGGGTTCTCGGCACGGGTCGCCTTAAGTAAGAGCACGACGATCTCCCATCCCATGGTCAAACAGTTTTGTGTCGGTAGTGGGAGCGGTGGCGGCGTGGCCTTGCGCTGGGACGAGGCCTGAGTACGTGTTGCGAGGAGCCGCTGCTCGGCGCGCTGCTTTTCCTTCTTGGTCATGTGGTACAGATGCTGGAGTGACTTGATGTACGCGGCAATGCGCGCATCAATGCACCCATCTCCATGCGTCCCCGATGCCTCCACATCCGCAGGCAGCGCTGCGAGACTGGAGATGTACTGAAACAATTCGTCGGCCGAGTCGACGGCACTCAGGATTTCTTGGAGATACTGATCAGAGCTCCCCGGGACCGCAGAGGCTGAATAGCTTCCATTAAGAGTCTCTGGATCTGCCAAAGATATCCATATACGGTCAGTATCCACATCATTCCCTTCCACCCTCCGGTCGTGATTCATTACGCACCTTTTGGCAGCGAGCGCAGCGCTGCGCCAAACTCGAGAATCTTGCTTTGCGCGTCTTTGCTATCGTCGCTCGTCGCCGACACCGCGGCACCGGCATCACCAGCCTTGACCTGTTCGCACAGCGGAAGATAGTAGGGCGGAATTGCCGCGACGCGTGTGCCGCTCGTACTGAACGATCCAGCTCCAGGTCCGGACGCGAGCGTCGACACTGGTTGGCCCATGGAGGAATCGCCGCCGAGGAGTCCGTGGTTGCGTCTGGACACGTTCCCTTAATTACGGCGGATTCCTTTGTGTCTGCGGCGGCAACCTTTCCCCTCCGTGGACGACGCTTCGCGGGCAAGGCCTTCGGGTTGAAGTCGAGCCACGACGGTTCGCGGGTCTAAGACCCATATCTTAAGGGCCATGGGTTACATATCCAGGGTTACGGATTGCTGGATCTTTGGACGCGGCCGCGGCGGCTTCTCAGGATCCACAGAGATTATTTCGAACGGAATGGAGGCCGTCCACTAGGCCGTCCGCTCAACCCTCTGGATTTTGTCCGCTCTCGCGCCAAAACGATTGAACTTACCGTAATATACATTCCCCTTTCCGTATTTTATGGGATAAGGTTTTTCAAAAAAACCCAAGAGGTTTGATGATTGGTCAAAACAGGAGATATTGAAGATCATTGATTGGTGGAAAAGATCTGCCAGCGAAAACAAGATGGCTCCATGTTGCCCTTTTCCTCCCATGGCGCGACCAGGGTTCTCGCCCCCAGATGCCATCGATGCGGCGCGGGTGACAAGCGGGCGGAGAAAGGTTGTTGTCTCTCACAGTTGAGATTCTCCAGTACGGCCTCCAGTCGCGAGCGAGGGTGTCAAAGCGCTGCAAGCAGATTCCCACAGGTGCCACCTCAAGACATCCTTTACAGGTGAGCCATTATTGAGACTGACCGCTCTACTACAGCTGCTGTCGATCACAGGAACAGACCGGACGAGTGTGTCACCACCAGGTGACTGCATAGAGAGAGACTGGGCGCGCCGAATACGGTTGGCCACGAGGTGCTATTCAGTCCAGCAGCGCAGAAGCAGCCCATCTCTCTCTCTCTCTCTCTCTCTATCTCTCTCTCTC